>CM075862.1:53211519-53426519 GCA_037975125.1 Latrodectus hesperus | reverse complement strand
AATAGTAGTTGTTTTTGCATTAGTGTAATGATTAATTTATGATACTGTATTCAATAAAATATCTTAATAAGGTTTTGCCTTAAGGAAAATTTAAAAGAAAATTTTTTTGACTGTGTGCGTGATGGATATAAGGATCATTTCAAATATGACCAGTACCAATAATTTACTTTGACAGAGCTATTGTAATGGTACTTTAAAAGGCATTTAAAATATCCTGTTAATATTCGTTATGTTTACCAGAAAATTTTTCATAGACATTTCACAATATTCATGCAACACATACGAAAAATCTTGGAAATTTTCCGAACACCAGCCTATATAGAAATTCAGAAAAAGAAACACAAAAATATATCTTACTATTCAACAGAAACAAACAACAAATCCTGGAATCTCCTACTCTGAAAAGAATAGCACCTTTCACTAGACCACAGTCCAATTTCAATCTCTTAACATGATATCGGTTATAGAATATTCTAAAAATTGTAAGGTTCCTTAAAAGATCCATGGTGCAATGACTTCTTGTACCATAATCAAAGATTATGCATGGCAATACGTCTATAAAGAAGGTAAATATTAACATTTTTATATAATACCCGGTCTAATTAATATTGACATAAAAATGCAACGCCTATCTCTATTTGTATAAGAGTAGCTTACATACTTTCTTTATTATTATCTAGATATTATTCACTTACTTTTTTCAAAATGTTCTCAGTAAATTGCAAAATACTAAATGATGAATTTAAAAATTAATATATAACTGTAAGAAAGTTTGCAATAACTTGGTATAGTGATGATGTATCTTATTACTAGTATTAATTATTTTTAAACCACGTAAAAATATTTTTTTAAATATTGTTTAGCAAATTATTATTCTAGTCACGTTTGTAAATTCAAATTTTAATTCAAAAGTTAGTTATAAGTAATTCATAGATTGCTTTGCCGACCAACTTGTCTAGTGGTCAATGTGCCTGACTACGGATGAGGAGGTCCTGGGTTCGAATCCCGGTTCGGGCATGGATGTACTTTCTCTATTTATCTATCCTATCTTTGTCCTTTCCTTGTAGGAATGAAGTGTGAATGGTTGTCTACACTATAAACGGGTACCCCTATGGCATGTGTGTAGAGCAAAGTCGTACTTTCACCTTCATGGTGCTCTGATTAAAAACGAAAGACGCTCCCAATCGACTTAATACGCACAGCATAGTGAGCTTGGCTTGTCCACGTGTCGTTAGTAAACAGCAACAACAATAGTTTGCTTTGAATGTAAATAATAAAATATTTCAGTCACGTATTTTGAAATAAAGTTTTTATTGACCATGAACACAAAATTTTATGTTTTGATGAGGAAATATTATCTATTTAGTCTATTTAGCTGAGTTAGTGAGTAATTATTGCCACTATCATATTCTACACATAAACTTATTTTTCACCTCAAAAGCATGTAAGCACAACTTCCTAATAAATCGGTAGAAATTTCAGTAATTTAGAAAATATTTTAAGCCTTAAATACAAAAAGAAGATGACTTCTATTTAAATAAGTTATTTTGAGCAAAAGAAATCAATAAAGTAAAAAAATTAAACGCAAGTATTGCTCTTACTTTTCCAACATTGGTTTTTCAACCCCATTTTAAAATAATAAAATGTTTCAGTTGCACTAAATCTATAGTCCAAATAAACTTAATCCATGTGACAAAATAAATACAAATATACACTTAACTAATATTTTAAGATTAGAATTGACTTGAATATTTGTGTAATGTATCTAAACTTTAAACTTAAACCCATCATATTTTTCATTAAGGATTAAAAAATCAATTATGCATTCAAAAATAAATTTATGAGAATGCAGTTCTTTTCGGTGCATTTATTCTTTTTACCCAAATCTAACTCTAGTGGAAGAATAATGTTTTGTCAATGCATTTTTCTTAAAACAGAAAGAAAACTAGATAATACTTCATTGGCTATTTTATTCGAAGGTAAACATCCTTCAGAAATTGTTCGTGTTTACATTTATGTTCCGTAACGAGCCGAAGAAAAGAATCAGCGCAGTAATTAGATGATCTCTATCAAGAAATGTTACATTTCTCTTTAGCAAATAAAAGTATTCTCATGTAAAAATTAATTTCAGTAGATATAATTATACGGCAATCCAAAATTCATTGTACGCTGTTATAGTAAATATATTGATTTGAAAACAAAATGCAATTTCTATTTCAAAAAATAAATTACGGTGCGCAAAGTTTATGCACTTCAAAAAAATCAATGAGTGATTTAAATAAAGTAATATATATATATATATATATATATATATATATATATATATATATAGATAGATAGATAGATAGATAGATAGATATACAGGGTGTCCCAAAACGACTGCATAAACTCTAAAAACAGCTAGATTCTTCGTTGGGAGTACATAAAACCTGCCCAAAGAAGCGTTTCTGTGCGATTCATAGTTTACGAGAAAAATACGAAAAACAAAGTATGACGTCACTTCTGATGCAAGAAAAAACACTTTATTAAACATATAAACAGCAGTATATGCACAATGTAAAGCAGATTTTCAAAGAGTCCACCTTGAATGTCGAGGCAGGCTTCACAAGTTGCAGCATCGCGGGGTCCACTAAAGTATAAGCAGCGTGCGTTTGTTTGTTTTGTTTGTTTGTTTGCCGCTCAACGGTCTTTTTTGCACACTGGGGCTAATTAGACCAGGATCTACGGTTTAAAGTTAATTCCGAACCACTACAAACATCCATGCCCAAGATGGGATTCGAACCCACGAACTGTTGAACTGAAGGCAAGAGCGCTAACCATTCGGCTACCAGCTCGGCTATAAGCAGCGTGCAGACGAGCAACTATTTCCATTGGTGTTGGCACTTTATCTCGATACAGTAGTTCCCTTAGATGGCCTCATAGGAAAATATACAACGGTGTGAGATCTGGGGGACATAGAAACGTATTTTCATGTCCGATCCAGCGGCCGGGGTATTCCATATCCAGCCAACCACGTACAGGAGCACAGAAATGCGCCGGAGCCCCATCATGCTGAAACCAAAGCCATTTCCATTACATAGGCCTTACATTAAGTACATGTCGTAGTAGTCACGAACGGAATACATGGCCACCATACGAAGTAGATGCCAGATGCAGCCTTTTAAATACCAGTTCAACAGTGGCTTAACGTCATTCCATGGCGCGCGAGCATGCATGATGCGATATGCGCGGCGAACGTTTTAGACATTATCGTCTGGAAAGATATGAAAATAGTGTTGTTGATATGTCCAATAAAGTGTTTTTTCTTACACCGGCAGTGACGTCATACCTTGTCTTTCGAATTTTTCTCGCAAACTATTGATCGTACAGGAACGCTTCTTTTATCAGTTTTTGTGTTCTCCTAACGAGGAATCTAGCTGTGCAGAGTTTATGCAGTCGTTTCGGGACACCCTGTATCATCCAGGATTTTTGTAATAATTTAAAATTTACTAACGAATCGGAGTCAAAAAATGAAAAAAAAAATTTACATTCACATTCTACCGAAATTCGCTTATTTTGCAAAATACGTTTAAATATAAATTTATAGAAAATGAAATATATTTTTCTAATATCTTACCTTTTAATAAAACTTTAAAAAGTCTCTTATCTATATTTAGAGTTAAAGTAAAGACTATTATTGAAAATTTAATACAAACCTTTAATTATGACATTAAAATTACAATATCATTTAAACTTGGTTTTGTCTTATAATTGGAATGTTTTTGAAAGCATCAGAATAGTACTTGTTTTTATGAACTTACAAGTTCAAAACAAATAAAACTATGATAAAATAGTATGCTAAGAGTCATCAGAGGGCAGAGTATTTAAGAAAAGTTTAAGCAATTTATGCACTTTTAAATTCCATGTTGATGATATGAACAGTGTCATGAGCATGTTAAGACTGTTAACTTTGGATCACATTGAAGATGATCCCAAGAACAAAATAATGAAAAGACAACTTGCCATGAAAAAAATAAAATGTAGAACGTTTGTTTGGAATTCGTTTGATTAATTATAAATATACGAAAAGTCTCTCATCTAAGTAATTCGTAACCAAATTTCTTCAAGAAACTCTCCAACAAGTAATTGTTATGTGACTACTTCTTTACTATGAAAACTAATCTTTTAAATCAGGAAGATTGCTTAACAATTGAGTTTCTTGGACAAAATACATCAAAGTGATTCTACATCCACCATATTCACCTGATTTAGCTACGTGGAAATTTTTGATATTTTTAATATAAACAGGCGGGTATGTGGACATTGTTCTCCATCCAAAGATGAGATTAATATGGCAATAATAATATTTTTTCATCGATTCCAAAAATTCTAATTCATTCCAAATTCATGGATTTTAAGCCATTAGAAGCATCTACTCTTAAAATAATAGTCAAAAACATGATATATATAACTGAAGATTAGAATGATGTCTTCTAAAAATGAAATGATATTTGCTGTCTTATTTGATAACCCGAATTTTGGATGCAATATGCATGTAATAGAGACAAATGTTGAAACTAAGTGATTATTTTTAACATCTCAATATTCAGATGGTAATTAATATCTACAAATTTTGGTGTATTTAAAATCCCATGTGTTTAAGTTTTGTAAATATTAACATATATGTATCGTTTGACAAGGCCAGAACTCGTGTATCATATTGACAACGTCAATTTATTACAGTTATTCATGTAGCAATTTTGCAATGTGTGGCTGTATATTGAAGATATATTTTAAACGATTATAAGTTATTTAAAACAATAATTCATAACATAAAATTCGCAGAATAACAGTTCTTTGAAATATGAATATTGCAAGATCATCTGTGTAAAATTTATAAATTACTTATTTATATTTTTTAAATGTAAGGGGTGGTCAAATGAAAAGGTACGAAACGATGTAAAAACGTAATACTTAAACATTAGCATATTCGCCATGGGAGAAGGTAGCTAGACGGCTCGGGATGTGATTTGATTCTCTGACTGGGATCGGAGCATGCTCGAGAGAGATCACAGGAGAGAGCAGAGGCATTTATCAAAAGTGACGTCCAAATGGTGCGGCAGTCTTTATGAGGATAGGATGGCGTTCGCGTTGCAAAACTTTACGATAGAGGAGCAGCGAGGTGTCATCCTATTTCTGACAGCTGAAGGTGAGAAACCAGTGAAAGCATGAGTCGTCACCTCCCCTAAAAATGTTCAAAACCATACCGTCAGCAGGAAAGGTATTTGGTCACCGTCTTTTTCGACGTTTAAGGTCCGATACTTGTGGAATTCCACTAGCACAGAAAAACCATAAACTCTCATGTGTACTGTGAGACACTCCGACGCCTACGCAGGTCAATCAAGAATAAAAGACTGCTCACGAAGGGTGTGGTTCTGGTCCCTGATAACGGGCGTCCATATATCTCCAGAGTCACACACATGTAACTGGCCAAGTTCCAGTGGGAGACGTTGGACCATCTGACCTATAGTTCGGACATGTCGCTCTGTGATTTTCATGTGTCGTTTACGAAGAAACACCTTAAAGGGAAGTGCTTCAATTTGCACTACGTATTCAAGGACGCTGGGAGTGACTGGATCTCGTCACGACCACAGGAATTCTGGGAACAAGGAATCCTGTGGCTTGTTCATCAGTGGGATTGTTGTGCTCAAGCATATGGCGTATATTTTGAATAAAGTCTACATTTGTATCCACCGTGTCATTTCGTACCTTTTCATTTGATCATCCGTTTTATATTGGATAAATTCATATTAATTATTCAACAGAGAAAATACTTTTTGTAGAGTAATGATATCGTATATGGTATGCATCTCTTTCTCTTTGCGCTTGAGTGATTGTCAAAATAGAGATTGGATTTTAATGCGAATTTTTATCTAATTACAAAATTAAATGTTTAAGGTGAATGTCAAACTTGCAATTTGTTGTACTGGCTATTAAAAATTCAACTACACCACTGTTTTTTTATTTACTTTTGTAATACATTTATTCTGAAACTGGAGACCATACAAATCTCACTGGTTCCTTAGATAAGAACTTTATCATTAGGTTGACGAAAGGGCACAGTTGCCGTATAATCCATGATTCCAAATTCTGAATTTTTTTGGCGATGAAGAAGTGTTGCCAAGGTGACGTATCGTGACGTGCTCGATGACGTAAATACTAGGGTTACCAAAATAGAATTTTCTGCATAATTCTTATAGGTCTCCATATATATAACGTAATAAAAACGAGGTTACCAGATACATAAGAAAATCTGCCAAAAAATCGCCAATCTTAGAATTTGGCGTCATGAATTATACGGCACCTGTGCCGACGAAAGTAACGTTACATTCAGATTTTAAGAGCATTAGGTTTCATATTAATGTTTAGATGCATAGAATTAAGTTAAAAAAATTAAGTAAGCAAAAAATTAAGTTAATTATTAAACTGATCAATATTACGTGCATAAGCACTAAAATGTTCATTTGAAAAATACAGATATTCAAATTCTTACAAACATTAATATGCCATTTCAATGAAATATTCTATTTATTCTATATGAATTTAAATATTCAATGGGAAGCTTAGAACATATTCGAAAAAATTCCTGAATTCCCTAACGAAGCATCTAAAATTTCCCTTTTTTCTTTCCTTTTTAAAATTTATGAACTCATTTCTTATCTTTATATTCTTTTGTAAAAAAAAAATAAAAATAGGCAAAATGTTATTTTTATTTTAAATGAAAAAAATTAACATCCTTGTTGGCATTAATTGAATACAATTGAATTTAATGTAATGTACAATGTACAATTTTTGTGTCAAGTTGTACAATGTTGAGAGGATTTATTTTTCTTTATTTTTCCTGTCGATTATTTAAGGAGAAGCATTGGGAATACATTGATTGTAGAGATGAAGAGTTGAAAGCATTACAATAAAAAACTTCAACGAAAATATATCAGAGTTGCATTATTCCCAGTTGAGTCATATAAATGTACAAAATTTTAGAATGACGCTGCTTTTTAAATAGAAAATAATCAGTTTGTCCCTATTATTTTTCTTTATAAAGATGTAATTCCTATATTTTAAGGCAAAAGTAAAAATGGCAACCGAAACATTACTCTCCGAGGATTCAAATGTTGCCAAAAGGAATCTGAAATAAACAGGTTTTGAAAGAATAGCGGCTTAATAATTTATTATATATTTTAATGAGAAAATCATTACATTTAATTAATAAGAATCCATAAATTTATTGTAACTGTTATTTATTTATTCTTAAAAACATAAACTATTGTGCATAATATAATTTATAATAATTTCGTAATATATTAAATTTATGATCATTTAAATAAACATATTTTAATTGGATTAATAAGTTCATGAAATGATAATATTCTCAAACATCATTTGCTCATCTATTTGTTTTCTATACAAATACAAACTTCTCAATACTTTGGTGGTTATAAAAATATTAAAAGTGATACCTAAGAATGCAATTTTTAAGTATTAAACTTCAGTATTATCTGGCATTTTATTTCATGTAAAAAATACGTATCATGATAGTATGAGATAGTTATAGTGAAAACATAGAATTAAACAAAGAATTGTGAACACAGAATTAAAAAATTAAATAATAAAATGTTTCTCAGAATTGGGAAACGGGATTATATACAAAAAACGTAGTTGAATAAACTAAATTCAATACACGCATAATATTCATTAAGTAAATTTCCAATCAGAATGCTCAAAGCAGATGATGAATGGTGCATGAAAGTGGAAAGTGGAGCTTCAAGCTGAAAAAAAATTTCAAAAAGAGAAAGAAAAGTAAACTCCGTATAAATAATATTCTGTTTGAAAAAGAGAAATACTTATTATTAATAATCTAAAATATTTGAGACTACTTACGAATACTAAGCTCAATTGGAAACAAAACTTTAAGCAAAAATATTCAAAAAAAAGCTATAATGTTGCTTTTCAAACAATTCAATCTCTTATAAGAATAACTAAAAATTACTTATCCATTTAAAAAAAATTAATCCACATACCTTTTATTCACCTCCAATGTATTAATGTTTCTTTTGTGTGGTTAAGCATGACTAAAATCAGCATTTCTAAACTCAAATAATATAATAGTTACATTTTAAGACATGTTTTAAATGATCTTATTATATAATGAATAAAAATATTTAGATATCCTTAAAAGCTCTACAATATTAAAACTTACATACACAATCTAACTATGCGATTTTATTATAAAGCACAAAACTATAGAGAACCTAATTTTAAAATGATCTTAAATTTTGAAAAATTGAGAGTATATATTGCATAGACCCACTGGGAATTTTTACCATCACATGCAGAGTTATCTAAGAATTTTCTGTGAAAAAATTCATTTAATATGTATATACCTCTTACATTAACAATTCTTCAGACTTAGTGTTGCGGAAAGAAATATGGTGCGAAGAAGCCGTCGACATTGACATTAATTTATATTTATTTTTTATTTCTAATATTAGATTATGAACTGTTACACCAAAAAAAGATAAGAGTAAAGATGAAAAAAACTCAGAATACAACAAGCAAAAAAACCAACTGCAACAGAATCCATTCATCTAACTTGTCTCTTGCCTCTCAGTAACACTCTGCGAGAAATGTCTTACTCAGATCAGGACAGTGGAGAAGATACGCAGAGTCCATCACCTCTCCAGAGTTGCACAAAGTGCATATTGGAAAAGGAACAATTTTGAATCTGTAGACATAATTTCGAAGGCAGTCATGTCCAGTGGAAAGGAGGAATTCAGCGACCGCTCTACGCTTTGAGACGTTACACAAATTCGGGGTAGTAGACTTCCAGCACTTACGAGAAATACGACAATAGAGTTCTTCCTGAGCTGGTATTTCCATAGATCTTTTAATGAGATTTTTAATAGTATGGAAGGGCATAGGACGAGGAATATTCTGCGTGATTAAAGCATCCTTTTTAGCCAGAACAAAAGGATGCCAACGGTACGCGGTTCCCTAGAGGTCACCTTCCCGAGTACAGTACTCGCTGATCATGCTTGACTTCGGTGATCGGTGATGATTTTCGAGAACCGATATTTTCATCATGGTATGGCCGTTGGCTTAATTTATATTAGGACTTTGAAAATTCTCATCTTGTGAGAAGCTGGTCTTGAGTACAGTCTCTGCAATATGTACCTTCTTATACTTTCTAGAATATATTTTTATTATTTGGTAGTTTTTTTCGACTTAATAACAGTTCACTTTTCTTTCAGCTACTGCCATAAATAATAAGGATCTTGTATTATCTCATATAGTTGCTTTCATTTTTCAAATCTAAAAAAAGAATGGTAAGTCATATATCTTCAGATCAAAGCTTATGTCAAAGTGAAAAATGAAATAAAAATTTGTAGATAAGAGGATTTAGTTTTCATACTTGAACTAAAGAACCATAATTCGTTTAGTCTGTGTTACTTTCTGATGAACTTGTCTGCTCGATTGAAGATTGGTTTTCATGAAATGATTCAATGTGTAACTATTTTTGTCACATATTTGTCTCATGCAAAATTTCGGAAGTTCAATATTTTTTTTTGATTAATCAGTAATTTCTTATGGGACATTGAAAAATTTTAGCTTTCAAGCCTCGAATGTATACAAACAAGTTCTTTTTTAAATATTAAGTTGGCATCAATTTGTAACTTATTTTATTTTCATTGCTGAATATATTATATAGAACAATATCATGTGAAACTATATCCTGTAATTTTGTTGATAGATCTAAAACAAAATTGTTTTTGTTATATTATGTAAGACAAAGTGCAATTTAGTATTAAGTACCTTTAAAAGTATTTTACACTTCTTTCTATGTAATTAAAGATTGTTATGAGGTATAAAATCAAAATATTTTCATAAATACTAAAGGTATTGAGAAACAGGTTAAAATATTAAAACTAATCGATGTTTCTCTTTTGGTATTTTTAATAGTTTTTTAAAAAAAGAAAATAGGTAATCATTTAATAACATATTAAATTATATAATAATTATGCCCTAGAAAACTTACACAAAATTTAATTATTTCAACTATAACTTTCTGTATAAACTTTAAAACATAAAGTAACTTTGGTCAATAAATTATTTAAATAGCTAATTGGTTACCTTTTAAAGTAAACGTAAAAGATTAATGAATTTTCATACATTTATGAATAATGGCTCACCCTCATTACCATGCGTATATCAGTGGGAATACAAATCTCTTTTAAATCCAATTCCTATCCTTCATTTTCGTGATATTTCAAGAACATTTAAGAACACTAATAAAAATGGAAGTAAATGGATCCAAAAGTATAATACAAGTAACTGATTATTCTCAGCGCAGATCAACAAATACTTAAAGCAGATTGTTTACATTGCTTAAGCAAATATTTTTATCCTGATAAGAGATGAGATTTTCCTTCAATTTATGAGCTTCTTTTTCCACTTATAATGGAATTGCCTAGTTTCTTTCTGTACCAAGATGTTTTCCTTGCATTAGAAAATTTTGTATAGTTCACTTAGTAGAATTAAAATCATTGTTTGTATATTATTTTATTAAATTTGATATTAGTAAAACTAATCTCTTCGATTTATCATATTTTCTAAACTTCATTGTAAAATCTTCAATATATTATAAAAAAGAGTTAAAATATTTTTTGCAGCATGAATTTATATTTATTTTAGTGATTGTGATATAACATATATATATATATATAAGTTCTAAATAAAGTGAAAAAAGAGAGACTTTTCGTACTTATATTTTCTGCTTCAAATTAATTCCAGCAGTTTGAGATTATTTGTAGAATAATTGGAGTTAAATCATAACAAAAACATTGCAATATAACAAATTTATTTAAAGGATGCAATTAATATCTAATTAAGTGCTTAAGCTAAAAATAATCATATTTTGTTAAATGGCAAAAATGATTAATTTTATAAATAATGCTATTCCAAAAATAAAGAAAACAAAATTTATGAATAATTTTCAAAATACATTTACTTATTTTTATTTTTAATCTTATAAAATTTGACTAATTTCAAAAAATCCATTGCAAAGACAATTTTTAAATAAATATGGTTAATGAAAAATGTATTCGTTAAATGAAGATATCCTGGTACTAATCCCATTGTTTAAGTCAATTAGTAAAATTTTATCGTTACATACTTCAAAATCTGCAATAGTCGTTACATGAAATTATCAAGTTTGCTTAAAATTCTCACATATATATTAATTTCATAATATTTCGAGTCAAACATTAACACTGCATATTCAAAGTTTTTATTTTTTTTCTTATATTGAACCATGATTAAATAAAAATGCTTAAACTTTTATGCTCAACTAATATTTTTATTGCACATAAATAATCCCTTGAATGCTTTATTTTCCGATTCTTTTCAAATTGTTTTTAATTAGCTTCAGCTTTACTATCAAAAAGTTTCATCGATTAAATTAAAAACTAGAAAAAAACACAACAAATTATAAGAAAATACAATTTTAATCATTTTAAATTATTTCTATAGTAAATAAAAAACATGTAATCATCGATAACAGCGTGCATACTTGTTATTCTATAAATAATAAAAATTTAATATTTATTGTCAAAGGTTATTGTAAGACTTCCTTTATCACCGTAACCTTCTTGTTAAATTTCTCATAGATATTCTCATATCACATTCTCACATCACAAATAAAAACAAGCAAAACTACGCATGTGACAGATGTATATATAAAATCAAATACTTACCATCTAACTATCTCTTTATTCATCATGGCTGTGCTAAAACACAGGAATTTTCAATCAAGAGTCTAGTATTAAATTAATTTACCATTTATAAGCTTAAAACAACTTATAACTATTTATTAAATCTTCGGTTTAACTGAAGATCTTCGGTTTAACTTTCCTTTAAATTTTACAATACAATTGCGTACATGAAGATTTAAATTGCGATACCGTAAAATCAGAACCATAATGGGAATAAAAGTGATATAACATATTCATTAAAACTGGTGCAACACTTATACCAACTAAATCTCTATCAATGAAATCTTCCCAGATAAAATACTTTCAAGCTAATTTAACATTTATAAGCTTAAAATAACTTATAAATATTTATTAAATCTTCAACTTAACTGAAGGTAATAATTATCCTTTAAATTTGGCAATACGATTGCGTGTATTCAGATTTAAATTGCGATACCGTAAAATCAGTGCATGATGGTAAGAAAAGTGCTATATCATATTCATTAAAACCAATGTAACACTTTATAACATATCAACTAGAAATCTTCCAAGATAAGTTGAGCATATTATTCATTGTGCCTGATTTTAAAAAATGAATAAACTATGGTATAGAAAAATAGTTCTAATCTATTTTTTAAGCTTACTAAGGCAAATTTTGAAAAAGTAAAACAGTAAATATTGCGAAAGCAGTTTCATCAGATATCAAAACACAATATCACTTACCAAAAGATTTATGTAATTGACTGATTAAAGCTATTGACTGATTACAAGGAGACCAAATAAATCTATTACTTGTTCAATGTTCTATATCTTAATGATGACATTAATAATACGTGAATTTTGCATAACAAATAACTAAACATTTATTTTTGTTTAGAATTTAAAATTAAATAAAAATACATATTTATATTTTTATATAAGAGTTCTAATATTTTAAATTTAAAAGCATGAAATATAAAACAATGTAAGAAAAGTGTTTATGATAAAGGAACTGAAATTTTTATGAAAAATATAAAGTCAATCTTTGCACTAGTTCACTTGATTGGGCCTTGAGGAAAATTCCATTATAAATCCAGTCGGTTGGGATGCTCGATGATTTGGGGGTGTTCGAAATTCTGACAAAGGCGTCTCTCATCCAAGGGAAAGAGCAAAGATTTGAAGTGTTGAAGGTCTTAAGTTGAATCTTCATCATTAGTGTATAAAGAAATGGTGTTTGATAAATTTCTTCTCATTTTTACCAGAATCTCTCAGTAAGAATTTTCAGAGTTTCCACTTTTGTAATTAACGTGTTTAGAAAATTTTTCAAACGCCATAAATATGTACCGTAAATATCCTATTTAAAATGTTTGTTCAAACGTTATCATTAATTTTTTTATATTTTGAACTAATTTAAAATTTTACTTAAATATTCTCAAAATTTGGCCGTGGTTAAATATTTTCAAAAGTGGGGTAGCCCAGTGGTTAGGGCATCAACCTTCCTTCCGGAAGGGCGGAGTTTGATTCCCAATGCCGCCAAAGACCCACCGAGTACATGCTCGTTAAATCTGTGCAATCAAAAGTCTTGTGGTTGGTTGTTGAGCAGTTACCATGGGTGTAATAGTTTGGAGAAAATTTTCCTCCTTTCCTTTGGTGGTGCCATCTATCGGAAGACTTTGAAGAGCAAAGTCCTACTTTCATTTTCGTTTTGCTCTAATTAAACGAAAGACGCTCTCTGCTGACTTAAATTCGCATAACCAAGGCACAGCGAGCTTGTCTTGTCCAAGTGTCATAAGTAACAGCAACAACAAAATAAAGAAAATAAAACAAAGTAATAAGAAATTGATGAGAAATATCCACATAAAAGAATTACATAGAAAAATATTCTGTTAATGAATTTCCTAATATTTTATGAAAATATTGATTTTTCTGGTTCAAAATAATCTCAATTCAAAATACTAAATTTTTCATCTTTACTCATAAGACAAAAATTAAGTTGTATTAAAATATACTTCCTTATACGAACAACAATTCATCAAATTTATATATATATATATATATATATATATATATATATATATATATATATATATATATATATATATATATATATATATATATATATATATATATATATATATATATATATATATATATATATTTACCATGCTTAACTCTTCTACCACTTCATCATGAGCCAATTAGTAAAAGATACTACAAATGAGGCAAATCCTTTGAAAAAGTCTTGGAGAGAAATTCTTGTGAGGCTCTACTAAAATTATAACCATCCAAAAAAAACTCCAAACAGAAGGTAAATAAGGCTTCTTCTAGTAATTTGGCTTCTTCACACCATCTCAGCTCACATTCGCATTGTTGCTACAGCTCCATATATGCTGAATCAATGCGGAAGGCAAATGTGTTGGTAATTTTGACTTAGCGTTTAGTAATTTTTACTTTTATTTATTGTCTTATGTTGTCTGCAGTGGATTGAAATCTCCATCTAATTTCACCTTTAAATGATGAAAGGAATAAAACTTTTACCTGATGTCTCGAGACTGATTCTTTTCCAATACTCCAAATCCAAGCTATTTAATTATTTACAACCATCACTCTACATTTGTAACTGTAATTAAAATATATTTAAAAACACTATCAAAATATTAAAATTATATATATATATATATATATATATATATATATATATATATATATATATATATATATATATATATATATATATATATATATATATATATATATATATATATATATATATATATATATATATATATGTATATATATATATATATGTATGTATATATATATATATATATATATATATATATATATATATATATATATATATATATATATATATATATATATATATATATATATATATATATATATATATATATATATATATATATATGTATATATATATATATATATATATATATATATATATATATATATATATATATATATATATATATATATATAT
Organism: Latrodectus hesperus; assembly: GCA_037975125.1. Classification (NCBI taxonomy): domain Eukaryota; kingdom Metazoa; phylum Arthropoda; class Arachnida; order Araneae; family Theridiidae; genus Latrodectus; species Latrodectus hesperus. The sequence goes on along the minus strand of CM075862.1, from coordinate 53,411,750 downwards.
ATATATATATATATATATATATATATATATATATATATATATATATATATATATATATATATATATATATATATATATATATATATATATATATATATATATGTTTACAATTTTGAAATCTTCTCTTATTAAGAAATAACTTCTGATGATATTAGGAAAAATCGTCCTTTTATACATCACAATTTTAAAATATCAACAAACAGTAGGAAAGTCTGAAACGAATAAAATACTCTCATTATCTGACTTCCTCATTAATTTTGTAATTTCATAAAGCTAACCACACACAATTTTACTTATTAATTAAACAATCAATTTGACCAATAAATAGCAATCAAACATCTTTCACTTTAAACAAGCAATCATCATATTGATCTAAGGAATTTATATGTTATAATTTATTAATTCTTAAAATATTTATTTAAATATGTTTCTCTTCATAAAATAGTTTATTTCTCAGTTTTACATAGAAGAATATATTATCCACAAAATATTAATGATTTCTTATCATGTAACATAAATAATTTTAATAGTTTCATGTTTTGTTCAAGTGTATGTAGTAACTACATACTTTACAATTTTACAAATAATTTACAAAATTATACATGAACTATGCATATATAATTAATACCATTTTAATTTTAGAATTAGTCACAACAAAAATAATCTATGTGCAATGTTATATTATTTCCCATTTTCATATTTTATATAAGAATGGTAATAAAATGACGTTTTGTTTAAAAAATTTATTTTAATCTAATTAAAATTTTTCTTTTAATATTATCAGCTTAAATTCTTTTAAACTCCAGGTATGAGACAATTTTCAATAAGTACCATCGTGCACAAATTTTTACTTGCAATTTGAAATTCGAGAGCTTGTATTTTTACCACTACCAGAAGTATGATATTATTGAAGAAATGTGAAAAATGACCATTTTACATCGATTTACCTTTCTTCTTTGTAAAGAAATTACTTTTCATTCCACTTAAAAAAGCGATTTCTGATAGGTATGATTCTTATTCTCAACAAGCAAACTTTTTATCATGTAATCATATTTATACCATAGACACCCAACTACACTTTAGAGAAGTGAAAGAGAGATAAATTAGACGTAGAAACCAGAATCAAAATTAATTAGGCAATATCATAAAATATTCAAATATCAAATAGAATATTTTGTGTTTTCGGAAAAACAATTTTTTCCATGCAGTTTTAAATTATATAAAATTTTATTATATAATTAATTAAAAAATACGTTTTTTTTTCTCGTACAGTTTATGTAACAACTCGTGTTTACTACAACATATCAAAATTTTCTAAAAATATAATTATTTAACAAAATTTTCTAAAAATATACAGAATATTTATGAAATTAAAATATTTATTATATATTATTGTTTAAATCAAAAGAAATTTCATTGATGTGATTTATCAGTTAAAAATGTATTCAAATCCAAAAAAGTTTTTGTTATCTTTAAGAAATTAAATTAATGTATTTATGATTTTTTGTTACTATAAACTTCAAATATGCTTATTATTTTCTTTTATACCGAATATATATATTTTCACTAGTTTTGATGGAATAATATATTATTCCAGCATAATAAAACAAACATTTATTTATTGATTTTATGATTAATGTGCAACACAACTACTCCAGCATATTTTTTTGAGAATTGTTTTATTAGATTTCTTAAATGTTTTCTAATTACCATTCGTTGAGATTTTTAAAGCAAATATTGTAAAATGTTGGTTCAGTAAAATTTTTCAGAACAATGTGACCTCAATACAACTGCAATTATCGACTTTAAAACTAATTAAATTCTATGAGATTAATTAGTTTTAGAAAAACTATACTTACTTTCTTGAATCTAATTAGTTTAAGGAAAAATATAAAAGAATTTTTAGATTTATATTCCAAAGTTTCTACATCATTTAGAAAAATCAAATTTCCTGTTATTAAAACTGAAGCCGCAAACATAAATTTTAACTAAAACTAATTAAATCTCTTTGAATTTATTTAATTTTCATAGTGATTTAATTAGTTTTAGTTAGAGTTTCAACACCAGGAATTATGATTACATAGGAGAATGTGTGTTTAAATGAGCCATAAACTTAGACTTTAACTAAAAATTAAATCCCAATGGATTAAATTAATTTTAGATAAATTCTAAGTTTAAGGCTCCATTTTTAACACCAGTAATATTGATTTTTTTACATGAGAATTTAGAAACTTTTGAATTTATCTGGAAAAAAATTTATGGCAAAATTATTTTAAGATTGAAAGTTTGCGATTCTTCATCCTAATGAATTAATATTGTTGTTGTTGTTGTCGTGTAACAAGTACGAAATGAAAAAAAGAAAAGGTAAAAAATAAAAATCATATGGGACCAAAGGCATAGAGCACTGCCCTGGTCACATCTTCAGCTTTTTCGGTATAGAGGGTGTCTTGGCAGCAGTTGGGGTTGATGCTGAAGAGGGTTGAGGCAACAGAGATGCAGTTGAAGAGATGTCTCGGATCCAGCGGAACTCCTGCGCAGTACCTGCATTCTGCGTATATTCTAGATCCGTCAGGCATGATTTTCATACTCCTCATGTGCCCAGTCTGCATTCTGCTGATGGTAGAGGTGATATCACGGTCAGGGTTAAGCTCCGGTTGGCACCATTTTTTCCGCAATCACCCGCAGAGCTGATGCTTTACGACGGTGTTTGTATCAAAGTAAGTGGTAGTCGGGGGATTGATATTAATGAATTAATAAGAATCATATATAAATGTCATTAATATAAAAGATATCCTTAACAAGATATTATGCCATCCGACTTAAATAACTATACCAACACTATTTCGAGATTAAGGCCATTTGTTATGTACCGTAATCAAGAAATCTATTTAGACACGCTCTAAAATATGTATCTTCGAAATTAATTTTATAGCTGTGAAGGCTATTAGAAAAGTTAAATTTGGAATAAATATAAAGTTGAAATGCTATATAGTTTAAATACAATGAATTTACTGACATAGAAGAATTGCATTAACAAAAACTCTTATTCTACTCAGCAGTTTAAGCCCTCTAACTACAAATTACAAAAGTATTTGGCAGGAAATTCAAATAACTTGTAGTTCAAGTTATCCAGGAAGCATTCTAAGAAACGTTATTGCACAAATATTACAAATGAACTTACCTCTGTCGAACTAATTAAAATAATATCTAAAGACAGGGAAACAAATCTAAACACCCTTAAACTAGGATAACCGCTAAGACGATGGCATCTTACAAAAAATATGGAATTATTGTTATTCTTACAAAAGTGTTCAAATCTTAAACAACAATGCAAATTTTAAATGGATAGCAATGAAATTCCAGAAAAGGGATTTTTGCAATCATTACAATGAACACGCATTTCAGTAGAGTATCATGCTAATGAAAATGCAAGAGCAAAATGTCATACGCGAAGTGAAGTTATCGCAAAATGCGTGTAGTGGCATTTGCAGCTATAATCTGTAAAAACTGGTAAAATGGAGACGCAATTAAAGACATTCTCTACAAGTGCAAGAGAATTCTTCCGTGAAAAGTGGCTAGAAGAAATTACCTGGACAACTTCATAAGGGATGAGCGAAAAGATAAGGGGAAAACGTAGTGTGAGCAGTGTAGTGGGAAAACTAAGAAGTCTACAAAAATTGGTAAAATGGAGACGTAATTGAAGATATTCTCTACAAGTACAAGGAAATCCCTTCGTGAAATGTGACTAGAAGAAATTACCTGGACAACTTCATACTGGTAAAGACGAGCGGAAAGTGTGACCAGTGTAATGGAAAACTTGGAATCAACTAAAGTATCATTTCTCGTGCTTCAATTACCTTCTAAATTATGGGTAACCTGTCAGAAAGGTTGGTGGTGGCCATCTCAGAAGAAAAATGCTGTATGTGACCAATACATCATCACGTAGATTAAAAAAGCCAGAAGTTAGTCAACAAGCAACATCATTCAGCAACTGTGTACAACGGGGGATTTAACAGCGGGGGGGACAAATGTCGCAGTTAATTATGTGCAGACGACTTCAGGAAGGTAGCCTATTCTGTCTCTGTTTCGAATGCACAAGGAGCAAAAAAATTGGAATCTCGTCAATTCAGTTGTGTTCTCTTTACGAATAAGAGTCGTTTCAGTTTAAAAATGATTCTCAACATTAGTTGATTTCGATAGAATTGAAGACAGTGTTTCATCTCAATAGCATCGCGGAAAGAGATAGTTACGATGATCCTGGGGCTGTCGTCTTGGGAGGCACTATGCTGAACGGTTTTCAACTGAGACTCTGTAATCGAAGATCGAAATTTTAAAGATTTAATTTTTCTGTACGTGCGTCTGTTCCGAGATTACATTTGAGCAGACATGTTTTTATGGATGACAATGCATGGCAACAACGGACTTCTGCTGTTCAACAGCTACTGGAAAGTGAAGATTTCACTCAAATGAATAGGCTAGCATGATCTCTTATATATAATTTAAGTCCCATAGATTCTTGTTATGTTAATCTTCAAGAGCAAAAAATTATCACTGAGCATCAAACAAACCAAACAACATATTAAGAACACAACATTAGTAGTTTTAAATTTGCTAAAGAAACTAACAACGCCATTAAAACAGTATTTTTAAAACATCAAAGAAATTGTGAAAGCATACTTTATAGTCTCTTAAGAAATTAAAAGTATTTAAATGGCTACAAAATTATCTTTAATTACTCATAAGAATTTTTAATTTTCCTTTTCTAAATATATAAATTTTAAACTATCCACATTAATATAAAGATACTTATAGCTATGTTCGGCTGAGCTGGTAGCTAAATAGCTACTGCTATGGTTTTTTGTCAATTCTTCAGAGGTTAAATTTACCCTCAAATGAAATTCTTTGTAAAGACTGATAATCTATTTATCAATTTTTGTTTTTGTGGAAAGTAATCATACAATGATATAGCAACAAACAAAGAAATTAATGTTGTATCCTAATTAAATCGTTGAATTCTAAAAGCATTAAATCAAATAAATGTTAAACTTATCTTATTGCTAACAAAATAATATTATAAAAGGAAACTTTAATATTCTGACTGAATATTTTGACTATCGATATAAATTCATTGAAATGTGTTTTCTAATTTAGAATCATTGTAAATGAACTTGTAAATGTTAAATTTTCTTTAATATTAATGATTAAAAGCTTTGATTTCATGAATAATTTCAATCTGTAATTAAAATTTAATTTTAAATTTTTTGATACCTTGAATTCATCACAAAATTGCGCATTTTTGCAGCTCATTCCTCACGAGCAAATAAAAAATAAATTTTATCCACTTCCTAAATTGCAGTTACAATTTAAAAAGTTTCAAGATCTTATTATTTCTTGAAGTAGTTATGTTAGTTCTAAGTTACTCAAAATTAGTGTCAGAATTTAATAAAATACTTATGCACATCAATTGCATTTTCAAACACATTTCTTCCCTATTATAAAATTTAGATTCTCAGATATTTAATTCATACAATGTTCATTAATAAGATACGCATTTCTTTTATTAACATCTGGAATTACAATATTTAATGTGCAATATATGTTGTGAGAAAATAATGAATACTACAAATTATGAATTTTCCAAGTGAGAAGATAAATTAACGACTTAATTTCTTCAAAAAGTTAAATAAATAAGTAAGCAAATCAATCTGTTAAATATTTTTAGCAAGTTTCTAAGATGCATTGATTAAAAGAAATTAATCATTATCTTTAGCGTTTAATTTATGTAAATTATAGAGTATTTTAAAATTTTCTTCATTTCATTTTGTATTTTAACTAACTTTCTCATTTTTTCCTTGCAAGAATAGCAAATAACTATAATATTTTTGTAAGAAATTCTTTGAGAAAATTAAGATTAAATTATACATTTTTTATTATGTTCAATTTCATAAAGAATATTTGTGGAAATCTGATAAATGGAGGATATAATTTATAACATGGCAACATAAACTTTATATATTAAACTGAAATCTGATTAAGAGCTTCTAAGTATCATTATTTTTGAGACTTTTTTTAAGTGAAATCTATAAAAACTAATTTCTATTAAAATTAATCAACTCTTTTATTCTTCCATACAAAAAGATTTTGGCCAATGAGTAAAAGATTAAAACTTGTTATTTTCGTTTTGTGTAAGAAATTCATATTTGAAGAAAATTTCATGGCAAGCAAATTCTTACCGAAATTTACCAAATTAAAACTTTTAAATTGTCATTACTAAAAATGATAATTATTCTCCATCAGAAATTCCCTGATTTTTCGAATAAGTAAAAATTAATTTTAATTTTTTTTAAATATTAACTAATTAATTTAATTAATAAAAAAATTATTAAATATTTTTTAAAACTAATTAAAAATTTAATTTAAAAATAAAAAATAATTAATAAATTATAATTTTTTCATTATATTACCTTTGATCCTTTCATCTGGATTCAATACTTTTAATAATAAAAATAGTAGCCATGAAAATTTAGTTTAATCTGTGTAATATGTGTACTAGAAGTTAATTTAATACGCGTATCAAAAGCAGTCAGTCATAAACATTTCAATGTTTGGAATACAATGAAGAGTTTACTTTTAGATTTAATATTAAATTGAAAAATGGACAATAATGACTGATCAATTTGAGAATAGGGAATATGGTAAACAACGGAAACCCATTTACATCTCAGAATTCCAGCAAAATTTCCGAAACACCAATAGATAATTAACTCGTTTTCATTTAAATACTTCATCAGAATTTTTGGAATCAATCTTGGCAGATATCCGTTATGTCAACAAATACCGAAATGAAAATACCGAAAATACCGACGTCTTTTCAGACGGTCGGTGTTTTCTTAGTCCTCCAGTCTTTTGATATCCATTTTAAATTTTGATTTCAATTAAAATCAGATGTGTACATGACTCACAAGTTTGTCTCTGTAAGCTTGTTACAGCATTTTTAACATTTACCATAGCTTGCGGTTTTCCAAATCTGAAACAGAATCATATGTGAACCTTTGGCAATTTTGACATAATTAATATGCATTGTCACAGCTATACACAAATATATGCAAGAATACGAAACAGTTAACAAAGTGAAATTTAACACTTTAGCATACGAAATGTCGACATTCTCTGTGGATGCACAGAACCGTATCGCATCATTATATCAGGTAATTAAACAAGTTTACAAACTTCAGAACGACTGGCATATTATATATATATATATATATATATATATATATATATATATATATATATATATATATATATATATATATATATATATATATATATATATATATATATATATATATATATATATATACATACATAAAGAATGTGAATAATTATTTACACATCTATCAAACACAAGATGACTTATTGCTCTAAAATTTCAATTAAAAAAGAAATTGGATATATATAATAACATAACTTCTTTGAATAAAGAAGACTGTGTTAAGTGCTGTAAACTTTTAGTATTTTTATAGATATTCGTGCATTGAATGCTATGAAAAGAAAAAATAGCTATAATATGTTTTGAGTATTTTATGAGAGTTAAAATGCATTTTAATGAACTTATTATATCCAGCACATATTAGCTAGTACATCGATATACAATAGTTTGATCATGTAATTCAATCATAAAATAGTGTATAATAAAATATATGTGAATAAAAATACATATAATAAAAATAGTAAATAACAACTGAAAAATTTTTTCTTATTTTTTTTCTTATTTCTTTATTAGCTGTTGTCATCTTTTATACTATTATGCATATCATTTTTTTCATTTAAGCTTTTATAAAAAAAAAGTTTATTTATTTGTTGAATTACTTTTTGCCAGCAATAGCTTGCTTCTATTTTCCCTAACCAAAGAAATATCATCATCATCAGTTTCATTTAACTATTCATTTATATTTAACACTTTTTTATCAAATTCATAAAAAATAATGCTTTTATAGTTTATCTTTATTATCTGAATTCAGAATGCATGTAACAAATATTAAGAGAGTACATACTTTAACTTTCACATTTTATGAGTTTGTTTTCCTACAATTTTCTATATTACTACTAAAATGCTGTATGTCATTTACATATATAAATAATTTATAATGCATCATAAAATAATTACCATTAAATACTTGTATCAAAAGAAGTACTTATTATCTGTATATATGTTATTACTTTTCATAACTCATTTTTAAAATTTATATATAATTTTTTGTCTTATATTTTAACTCATTTTTATTTAATATTAGATTCATAAAGCAAACTTTAAAGACCGTTTGCTTTAGCGTTTAAGGTTAAGGAATTTATCTTCTTATCTCGATATTCTTCGATGATTTTCACTATAATTATTTTACAGTTCATTTGCTTATCTGTCTCATATTACAACTAAATTCAAAGCGAAATGTTCACTATGCATTCTAAACTAGTTCCTTGGATTTTAAGAGACAAAGTTTTTTTTTTCCTTTTACAGTCTTTTATTATAAAGACATATGGTGATTCAAAATAACAATGTTCGAGTTCGATTGTCCAATCCAAGAAATTATTTACATACTTTTGATACGACATAAAATCTTATATTCTTTATATAGATTATTACTTGTCAAATTGTTGAGAAATCATTATTTCTAATATATACTTTTAATGGATCTCTAACGTTCTTCTGGAAACATATCTGAAATGATAGGTGATTGATTAGTCTAGTTTTAAATGATTGATCTAGTTTTAAATTCAAAAGTTTGTGAGCTCGACTCTCATTAATGATCTCAATTTTTTCTTTTCTGTATTAAGTTAGACCAACTTCAAAGTGATTCTACATTTCCGAAAAACTTATTCACGGTAATATTACATTGGAAAAGGAATAAAAAGAACTGTGATCGCATAAAAAAGTAAATAAAACTAACAAAAAATAAACCGAAAATATCGTAACACAATTATTCTATTGTTGCAATATATTGCAAAATCTGTATTCATTGTATCTGAACAGAAAAAGATCTCATAGAAAAAAAATCCTGCAATATATGATAGAGAAAAGGCTGACATCTTATTCATCCTACCATAGCTCTTCTTTGGTAATAAAGTTGCTTTCTCTAGTATAGATTTGCCTAGAAGGCTGACATCTTATTCATCCTACCATAGCTCTTCTTTGGTAATAAAGTTGCTTTCTCTAGTATAGATTTGCCTAGAAGGCTGACATCTTATTCATCTTACCATAGCTCTTCTTCGGTAATAAAGTTGCTTTCTCTAGTATAGATTTGCATAGAAGGCTGACATCTTATTCATCCTACCATAGCTCTTCTTTGGTAATAAAGTTGCTTTCTCTAGTATAGATTTGCCTAGAAGGCTGACATCTTATTCATCTTACCATAGCTCTTCTTCGGTAATAAAGTTGCTTTCTCTAATATAGATTTGCCTAGAAGGCTGACATCTTATTCATCCTACCATAGGCTCTTCTTTGGTAATAAAGTTGCTTTCTCTAGTATAGATTTGCCTAGAAGGCTGACATCTTATTCATCTTACCATAGCTCTTCTTTGGTAATAAAGTTGCTTTCTCTAATATAGATTTGCCTAGAAGGCTGACATCTTATGCATCCTACCATAGGCTTTTCTTTGGTAATAAAATTGCTTTCTCTAATATAGATTTGCTTAGAAAGAAACAGAAGAATAAAATCATCAAAATGAGAATATAAGTCCTATCTCCGAGTTGATCGGTTATTGTAGAACATCATCAAAATGATACTAATTATGACTTGGAGTGAAAATATTGCAACTGGAAAATTGCATTGAAATCATTAAAAGAAGGGAAAATCATTTTGAAAAATACACAAAAATAAAATTTTAGTAAACTAATGAATATTTGAACTAATAAACATGTTAAAAATGCTAAATATTTTCAGTGTAAGTTATAGTGTATGTATACTAATACAATAGAAGATTTCTAAATTTCTTTTCCCTTTTGGAATGGATCCATATTCTTAAAATCAAATCTCTATGGATTTCATGCTATTTTAGAAATAAAAATCAAAAATGTGCTATAAGACTCCAAGAAGCATAACTTCATTAAAATATCTGTATTTTAAGATCGATTAAAAGAAATTTTTCTGATTGGATAAAATAAACGTTAAAAAAATGTGACTGTATCGGAAAATTTACCAAAATACGTATATGTCTCTGCTTTCATGATGTCAAAAAGAATCATTTTAAAATAAAATTTCTGCATATATTTATATATTATCGAATATATTTTTATTCAACATTATTAAATAAAATATTTTAGTTTGTGTTACATAAATAAAATAATTAGAAAATACCTACCACTAATATTTTGATGTATCCATAAAAACTTGTAACTTGTGTTAAATACGTTACTTGTAACTTCTAATTAATTCTTATGACGAAAGGGAAATGATGACTTGAAAATATTAATCAATATCTTCTGATTAATATTTTGTTTTACAAGTTTATTATAAAATGCTAAGAAATGTAAATATATATTCTTATGTTATAACTAAATTCATATTTAATGAAAAATAACAATAAATTTGTAAATAAGTTTCACGTCATTCTACATTAAACTTTTATTTAAGGTAAACATATTTGTTATAAAAATATAACCATCATGGCCATTTCTCAAAGTATAAATATGAATTTATTTAAGGTTATATTGGTAAACTAAATATGAAGTAATCATCATTTATCCTAATAATGTCTACAGTTAAATTATCAATATGACGTTCCACAATATTGAAGGTATTTTCTTTCAAATAATAAACGCATTCTTCTCACTCGAATAGAGGGGTGCAAAATTCAACCTCAGGTAAAGGGTAATTGAATTTTTGAGTTACTTTCCAAGCAATTTCCTTTTTTAATGCAAGTTCTTCCGTTTCAAAGATTGGCACCAGAAACCGAAGAAAGCACTCAATCAATTTTCATATTGCAAGCATGTTAAAGTAGGAAATATGTTGAATTTTTTTTAAAAAAAAACGACAAAATAATTTTTAACTTAAAGTATTTTTGATTATTATGGATACAAGTTTGGTTATATGAAATAACCTTAATCTTTCAATTTTCGTGTATGAAATAGTTTAATTTTAAATTTTTATCTTATCTTTTAATATATTCTGAAATTTTTTTTAAGTAAAAAACTTTGTATTCAGTATGAAAATCTTGAATTCGGATTTACATCCTGAATGGAAAATCCATCTAAGAATTTTTCAAATGATTTATGATGTTGCATTCATACTAACGTGACAAAAACATTATTTTACACAAACACCTTAAAATTTATTAAGAAAGTTTTGATTAAATTTTATATATACTTTAAAACAAATTCAAGTGTACATTTATTTAATCTGAACATTTCCATTTAGGATTTAAGTACTATTTTGATTAAATTTAAATCATATTCCACTTGTAATTATTAAAATTATTAGGTAAAATACCTCATTTTATCATTAAACAATTGAATCGTAAAATGATTTAAAAGCAGGAAAATAACAAAACATTTGGTGGGATTCCCTTCGTTAATTTAAAAGGAATATCAGTGTATTAATTAATTAATTTTAAATCAGCTTAGGCCACGCTGTATATTTTATATATTCATTTTAATCAATGCAAATAATTCCTTAATTATATTCCTTTTTTAATATTATTAATGAAATCACATTCATGTTAACCATTTTTAAAAGAAATATGCATCCAAAACTTTGCTAGTGAATTAGAATTAATTTTAAATTTTTATAAAATACTACTTAAAATAATAACTAAACTTGAATTATTTAATACTACAATGAATAGTTATCTAAAGTACTACCACAAATCATTAAAATAATATAGGTTCTTTCTTAGAATACTATGAATCTGAATAAATTTCCTATATTTAATTTTTTAAACAATGTTACTGTTATATTATTTAGAAAAAGCAACTGACGGAAAATATTATTTCTATCTAGTAAACGGCATGGCAATAAAAATAAATATATTACAGAAAGTGGAGTTTTATGTTACCTTAACCCAACCTCGCTGATACATTGTTTTAATTCAGTTCAGAAAATTCCTGATATTCTTAACATTCTATTGCGTATTAAACTTCGAACATATCTTGAATTTCGAACTAAATTAATTACCAGATACTTCTCAGAACTTATGAATGCACTTTGATATGAAACTTGGATTCTATTTTCAGGCTGCGTTAATTGCTCTCAAGTCAAACTACTTTAACTATTTATAATATTTATTGCGTAACTTAAACTAATCACAAAGTAGGTTTCTACAGATATTTTAAGAACACTTAAAGTATTCTGTAGAATACTAACATATTACACTTCAAAGCAAGATTTGCTTACATATTTTGATAAATTCCAGAATTTAATTCACTTAATCATTTGGTTTATAACAATTTAAATTTAAAAGTTTTTTATTAATTGTTTGATGCTTAAAATGTGTAAGTCACGTGAGAAAAATATTTATTTCTTATTTAGAAATCTCTATAAATAAAAGTAATAATGATATTAAATGTTATAATTTAAATTTTTCTTTCGTGTATTCTAAGAACTTTTCCATCAAGAATAGAATAATATTCCCCAAACAATTTAAGCAATTGAGTATTCCTTCTCGCTGAAACAATTCAAAATATCTTTCAAATCTCAAGCAAATTACTTTTAGAATTCTTTCATGATTTAGAGAACAAATCGATATCGAATTCCAATTCCAATTTCCTGGTGATTAGCACTGCGTAAACACTTTCTAGTTTCTAGATTTACTTGCTAAGAGCATCATTTGAATCTTCTCCATAAGTGTCAAAATCTATCAACGTTCAACAAAATATTACTTATAATATTTAAGCAACAATCCTAGACAAAAAAATTTTTACGATATTTTAAAAATACCCTTACAAATTGAATAAAAATTTGTTAAATAATTTTAATCTTTTTTTCACTTAAAAGATTGCATGTTTTCAAATTATAATGTAATTTTAGAATATCTTTATTTAAAATCAGTAATAAAATCAGGATTTTCTTACTCTTATATTTATTGTTATTTATTTTAGTAATTAATTGTAGCTTTCAATTAATATTCACATTAGCAAAATTAACAATAGTAATTAAATTAATTAATCTAAATAAAGAAAAAGAATTTGATATTACAAGCCGAAATTTTTAATCTCGTTTCTGTGTAGTTTATAACTAAAATATTTATATTTCTTCAATTATATTTCGGTTACACTATTTAAATAAAAACTGCTTACTGAACCTATGTTATTTAGAATAAAAAAAGGTAAAAGATATTTAACATTTTAAATAAAAGTAGAAAAACCATTTTCATACTCTGATAAGAAGTCTGTCAAATTTACTATAGTAAACAAATCACCCAAAATAAATAATATCATTTTTATACATAAAATAAATAATATCAAATGTATCAAAATGTTTTGTAAAAGACTGAAGGTCATTAAATTTAAATGATAAATTAAATGTTTAATAATAAAATTAATTTTTTACAAAGATTTTATGAAAATTTTGATTTGATTTTAAGATTGAATAGATTTTTCAATCCTGTCAACTTTCTTTTTATATTATATGTATATAATCTTTAACATTAATATAAAGTTATGAGCATTTCTCATAATTATATAGATAAATGTTAAACATGTGTTTTATATAATTTCCTCATAAATTTCCTGAATAAATTTACTAAATGTTTTGCAATTAACATTAAGTATTGTGAAAACCTTTGGATGTTATAAAGGATAATTCTATTAAAGTATTTAAACATAAATATAAATGTTTATGTTCTTTTCCCACAGACCATACATACATATTAATAAATTTAATAGCACATTATTATTAATCCTTCTCGAATTTTAATTGGCCTTCTTACTTAACTCGTATTTATATTTTCAATAAAAATGGGGCATTAAATATGTGTCTAACTATTATTATTAAATATGTATTCAGCAAAATGTTCAATTCTAATATATATATATATATATATATATATATATATATATATATATATATATATATATATATATATATATATATATATATATATATATATATATATATATATATATATATATATATATATATATATATATATATAACAATATGATGAATTAAAAAATGAATTAACAAATGGATCCAACTTCTCTGTTCCTTCAAATATAACTAAAATAAAACAGTAAAATATCTTGCTTTTACTTTTTCATGAGTTACAAATATAATTCTTCATTACAGATTTAATGTGATCAAATAAAGGAAAAGATATTTTAAAAATACGTAGATTTTCATGACTGAAATTTTTGAATTTTATTATTTTAAGTATAAAACCAGAAATTCTTAATATTTGCATCTAGTCAAAATTAATTAGAAAACAATTAACATTTTTAACATATTTTAAACTAAACTTCATTTAAAATATTCATATATTTTAAAAGAGTAAAACTCAGTGGCATTATATAAATGAATGCCGAGTTATTTAACTAATTACTGTATTTTTCATAATGATCAAATTGTTTTAGAGAAAACAAGAAATATTTTATGTTTAATTTTTATTCATAAATACATTATAAAATATATATAATTATAAATAAATTAATATCTCTGAAAATATAATGATAAAAGGAACTTATGTGGTTGAATAGAATGAAAATGAAAAATTCTCCAATATATAAATCGTTAGTATTGCTCTGAATGAAAATAATTTGTCATTAAATTAACCATATGAAAGTAAATAATGCTGTAAAAAGTTATTGAAATAAATTATTTTCAAATATTTATTTTTCCATCCTCTTTTATAATATTTTGCTTCTTTACTAAAAATTGTTGTAAAGGTTTTTACTAAAAATTGTCTAAATTGTTGTAAATTGTCTTTACTAAAAATAGTTGTTGTAAAATTATTAAATGAAGAGAAAACAAATGCTTTATGTTTATGTAATGAAAACAAGTAAAGGGGGAAAACTTTATTGAAATAAATTTTTCTTTTACATTTACTTCAGTCTCTAAATAATATGATAGTACAAGTTTTAATAATACTTTGTAATTTGTTAATTTTAAACTTTTTAAGTGATTAATCGTGTTTAAAATGGTAAGACATTTTTATTTATAAATCAAAAGATGCATAATCAGTATTAAAACGAAATCCACAAATAAATTAAAATTTAATAAAACATTAGGCAATAATTTTAAAATTAATCAAACATTTATTATTAAACAACATTATTATTTTGCAACTTAAGTAATAACACTTTATTTAACTCGTATAATAGCAATGGGCTGTCTCCGGATGAATGATACTTCTAGTAAATTGTATCGCAACAAAATGGTTCTGTGTAAATGGCACTTTATATATTCAAGTACTTCTAAAATCTCATCAAAAGAGACTACTGTTCTGCAAAGTTCTCAAAGTACGTGATGCCATTCGTTTGATCCACCAAACTATCCCATAAAATTAGTTTATTTACAATGAAGGTTACTCTTATTCAGCCTCGTAGAGTGTTTGTGATGCGATGTGAGTGTGGAACTCGAGACGGATAACGACTCTAGACTGATTATTTGTTTTTTTATTACCACATAGGCAGGAGCTACGTTTTAGGAAGAGCAAACTTTTTCTGCTGACATAGAAAGCCATCGAAAAATAATAATTAAAGAGAGTGTTTTTTAGTGTTCTGCAATTGATGTGTTAAATAATGCTTGAGCTGAGTGAATGAACTCACAATGAAGATATCTGGAATAAAAAGTTTCAATAAATTTAAGCAATATAATTTTTGATAATATATTTTTTGACTTATTTTATTAAACTGTTGTGAATATTTATGAATAAAATTGATTTTCATTATTAATAAATTACATAAAACTTTTATATATAAGCTGTGAAAAAAGAAATGATCTCAAATAAGCACATACAAATTACAAATAATTTTTGTTACTCTACAACCTAATTTTTTTAATGTATCCATTATAATTCAACACACAATTTTGTTTAGTATGAATACTTTCCTTAATATATTTTCCTGACTTATTTTGTTCTTAAATTATGATAAAGTTTAAATGTACAATACAGAATATCACTACGTGTAATAGTTAACAACGTAAATTCATATTTGCAACAAAAAATTGTTAATTTTATTTCTAAATTTTTATTTTTATTTGAAACTATTTGCTTATTTTTTTAGCTTATTTAAAGTAACATCTAGTTTAAAGGATTGTTTTTAGTAGTTATAAGGAACGCCTTTAAACCATTTATGCATATGGATATGGATTAATAAATTCATGAAATTAAATTGTATTTAAAAGGAAAATAAACAAACAAATTTTAATCTTATTTGGTAATTTATGGTGATTTTATATTGTGACATATTAGTATTTTGAATTTAAATATTATTATAATTCTAATTATAAATAATATAATAAAGAAGCATGAGATCTAATCAATATTTCTTTATATATATATATATATATATATATATATATATATATATATATATATATATATATATATAGAGAGAGAGAGAGAGAGAGAGAGAGAGAGGTAGTTATCACACACAGAGTCCAAGAACATACATTTTAACTATTACTAAGTGTGATGCAATAGAAAGAATTTAGATATGAATGGATTAAAAATTCTTTTAAATGTCCTTTTACAAAAATTTTCTCCAGTTGTTGAGCCAGCTTTTACTGGCAATAAATGTCAAATTAGAAAAACGTTATAAGGCATTTTTAGAAATATTCAAATTTAATTTTTGATAATATTCTTTTAAAATGATTATTGTTAATACTGAAACATATTTTTGAAATTTTTATTTATAGATGAATTATATTATAAAGTACATTAGGCAAATTATTTTTTATATGTTTTTCTTCCTTTTCAGGTGCCTGAAAGTAAGATGTTTTAAATACAATATCACTAAAAACGTATAAATCTAAAATAAGATAAAAAAAAATTTTAACAAAAATTGTAATTTAAAATAATGTTCTGTCCCTTGCACCAGCATTGCATCGCTCAATGCAAACCATGCACACATTAATCAACCCCATATTCTACTCTCATTATATTTAAAAAATTCATTTTCTTCTTGGTATTTTAAGTTGTTTTTAAATAAAATTATGTTAATGATGCCATGAGTTCATTTTTTTAAATAAATTACCTGCATTACAGTATAATTAGAATTTCCATCACAATATTCATTTTTCATGGTCCCACAATACCTAAATTTATAATTATGTTGTTGTTGTTACTAAAAACACTTGGACAAACCAAGCTCGCTATGCCTTGGCTATGCGAATTAAAGTCAATTGAGAGCGTCTTTCGTTTAATCAGAGCACCATGAAGGAGAAAGTACGACTTTTGCTCTTCAAATCCTCCGATAGATGGCAGCACCAGAGGATCTACTTGCTCAATTTTGGCATTGATCAGAAGGGGGAGTAAATTTCTCCAGACCATTGCACCCATGGTAACTGTTAAACGACCGACCACAGGACTTTCAATTCCACAGATTTAACGAACACCAATATCGCATGTACTCGGTGTGTCTTTGGCGGCATTGGGAATCGAACGTCATCCTTCCGGATGGAAGGCCGATACCCTAACCACTAGACACTAACCATTAGGCTACCACGGCCCTATTTATAATCATTATTTTGAGATACGAAAATAAACTATTTGATTTACGCAACATTAAATTCCCTATTCTGAAACATAAAAATGACGCACTAAGAAGGAGTAAAGAAAACTTGACATAAATTAATATAAATGTTTCAACGGAAAATGGAAATTTATTAAATCTGATAGCCAATGAACGAACAAGTGACGCTGTACAACAACTTTAAACTACGCTACTGGCTAGATATTAACGAGGGAAAAGTAAGATAGCCAGTCATAAATTTTTTGGGGAATTTTATCCTGTGTATTCAGATATATAGTAATTATGCCACGCATATAGGTGCACGAACAAGATGTGAGGGTGTCAGCATTTGAGAGAGGACGTGTAGCCAAAGAAGCCGGTTGTTCTAATAGGCGAATTACTCGACATTTGGATTGGAGCTATGCCACTATTAGACGGAGTTGGCAGGAATGAGAGAATCATGACTAAAACGTCATGGCCGTCGTCATGAAACCATGGCTGAAGCATCAAGAAGGAAGCCGTCGGCTTAGAAAGGCAACAAATCCTGGGTCCCAGATTCACTCACAGACCTAGATTCATTATCAGCGACGTGCAACTGGTACTTCAGTGACCACAAAAACTCTTAATAGGTGACTCACAGAAAGAGGACTGAGCTCCGGAAGCTTCTTCCGCTGATTAGCATTGACTTCTGCACACCGAAAACACCATTTACAATAATGTCAAGCACATTCGACCTTGGATGTTACTCAATGGAGTTAAACATCTTTAGTGACGAGTCCCGATGACCATCGAAAACCTATCTAGAGGCACCGTAGACATTGGTGGGATACCAAAATTATTTTTCCCCGCCAGCCAAAAGTGATAGTCTGGGGTGTCATTTCATTAGATTGCATGACCCCTTTGGTTGTCATCCGCGGTACCTTTACCTCACAGCAGTATGAGGACTAATGTCTATAAAAACTATTTTTGAAGTTTCCATCATAACATCATGAGATTACATTTCAGCAAGATAATGCTCTTCCGCATATGGCGAGAATTTATACTCCTTGTCATCGTGCTTGCCCAATACTACTTTGGCCAGCAACGTCCCCAGATCTCTCCACATTTAGAACGTTTAAATAATTATAAGCAGGGCCCTTCAGTTCGAGATTTTGTTTATCTAACGAGCCACTTAGAATATAGCATGATATTCTTCAAGAAAACATCTGCGAAATCTATCGATCAATCGCAAACCCACGCGAATAACAGTTTGCAAAAAGACCTGAGGCAGACCAAAGCGTTACTGAGTCGCTCAGTTTGTAAAGCTCTTTCTCTTAAATGAATAATCTAAATTTTTTGAATTTGTAATCATTTGTTTTTCTGTTCATGTACATCACATCTACCAATTTCCATCCTATTTGGAAAAAAAAACATTTTGGTGCTACATTTTTTTTCTTACAGTTTATATTAAGAAATCAATTGTAATCTGTTAATGCAAATATATGTGTAATTTGATACTTGCTTTCTTTTAAAAAGAATTCAGCTCTTTACTTTATTCCTTAACAGCTCTATTAAAAACTAAAAAAAATATCTCATATCACATATTAGAAATTAATATTACATTTTATAGATTTTTTTCATTAGAAATACTATATCCGCTTAAATATCTTCAAAATAAATAATTTATATAAAAAAACTTTACCACGTAAATTTAATATATATCATTATAATGATTTATTATTCAACTAATTTTTTTCATTTTGTTAAGATCACATAAAGATATGTCATATAGCCTATTTATGTGTCCAAAGTCTATTTTCTTATTATTTTTTTACTATAGAAAATTATTTTCTTAGAAAATACATCGTACTATAATAAATTAAGCATTGCCATAAGGATATATATCTGTTTAAACTGTTATTATGATATAAATTTTCTCATTTAACACTCTTTTATTTTTAACTAAACATTCTCAATTAATCGATAAAAATGTAATATTTCCGTAAATAATTATTTTCATCTAAATGCATTGCACATGGGGTTGTAAATATTAATTGTATACTTATTTACGACTTCATGTGAATTAATTTTGGCTATAAAATCTAGCAAGAATATCTAAAGAATAAACTTTTAAATTTGGTTGCTGGACATTTGAAATTTTCAAACGAAATTACAAAGAAATTAAATTTGTAATTCTCTTCACATCACTTAATAAAAAAACTGTTATCAAAATAGCATGATAAATCTTAAAAACTTGCCAACTTTAATTCATTAAAAAATAAAGTCAATAATATATAATAGAATCATCAATTAGAAAATAAAATCAAACTACAAAATTCCTCACTAAGGGTATTGGTGTAAAAGCATTAGCAAATAGGTTAATTCTAGATTATAAGAAAATGTAAGAAAAAAAATATTAATTAATGTTTCTAAAGCTATAAAAATTACATGTGAAATTATAATTAATGCATCACATAATTTAAATTTTGAGATTTTGTTTTAAAATATTCCCCAAAGAGAAAAACTGCTAAGTAAGTGAAAACTTCTTATCATTCCTAACTTTACTCTTCTTCTCGCTATACACACATATTTTTCATTTAAGTGCGTAATCGCCGGAATAGCATTCCCTAAGGTGAATTCTCGTGATAAGAATTACGAATAAATGCCTTTCACGATATTTTGCATCGTGATATGTTTTCAGAAATTTAGGCTTAATTTAAAAGCTTCAAAAGCATCTGGGAATTGAATTATTTTTTCACTCTTTTTAGTCTTTAATAGTTATTAATAAAAATTGAAAATAAAAAATGATAAATGTTACATTGAAAATTTGAATTAAATTATCAAGAGATACCTTTAAAAGTTAAAAATGGTAAATTTCATAAAATGGACCGTGTAAAAACTTGAATATGATAAATTTGATAATTATACATGAATGTAGGCGTTTATAATTTGCAATAAGTTAGGAATTAATTTTCAATTTATGCTTCATAAATGAATAATTCATGGCAAATTATTTAACAAACTAGAATAAATTTTGCTTAACTTCGCATTTATAGAAACATTTTTTAACTTAATATTTCATTATACCATAATGCCTTTGATATTAATCTAATTGCAATATATATTTTTAAGTATATATCCCTATTGTGATATAAAGATTAAAGAATTATTCCCTTGCATTAGCAATTACACTTATTAAGTAATATCCCCTTGTGTTTTCTAAAATTATCCATTTAAGTCTTAATAATTTTTTAACAAAGGAATTTAAAAAGTACTTTTTTCATTTTTAAGAAGATTGAAAAATTTTTATTTTTTTAAATTATGTCTTAAAATATTCTTTATATTAATATATATTTATGTATGCATACATGTACACAGATAGATAAATACCAAATGAACTTCAAGTTTATTTAAAATGCATAAGGAAGTAATAATGATAAATATGTGTGGTTAGCCAGAAAAGGATTAAAAATTAGTAGGATTTTGTTTAGAACCATCTAACAAAATCTAAATTCACAGTGTATTTCATTCTTCGACCATTTTTCTTTGAAGAATTTCATCAAACATTTAGTTGGAAAATGTGCAGTAAAGTAAACCAAACACCAGAGGTTAATGTACCTAACCCTGAAAGGGTTTTACCAGATTTGATGGACCCGCTGGAGAGAAAAGAAAACAAAACACAGTACATACTAGACAAGACAATTGTGCTTGCAATCATATGGAGACACTGGAAATTATTTCTTTTACACAGTAAAGAAGGTTTGTAAAGTATATTATTTAACACAAATTGGATTGCAATTGAGAGTTAACACGTGGACACGTAAGAAACATTCAAAATAGGTATCAGACAAAATACATGGCAGGATGTGGTTAGACAGGCGGAAAATGTGCAGTGACTGGAGAACATTATCTCATTCTTTTTCATGATAAAATCATCCGGATGTTTAATAAAAGTAGCATTAATTAATAATCAGCTTTATGCAAGATGGTGCACCGAAACACTATACCAATCCAGTGTAATGATTCCTGAAGCAAACCTTTTGACAATGGCAGAGTGATCGATAGTCTGCAAGATCGTATAGCCCATAGGAACATCTATCTTCAAACCTAGCGAGTATTGAATGTGTATGTATTTGAAACCACTTGTGCACAGTTTACTTTCTTCAACATTAGCCTAAATCCAACATTTTATCGGTTATGAAATTCTCGTAACCTATTCTACATCATAGATTAGCTTTTGCTGGTGTGAAAAATGACGAAACTCTACGCAAGAATGTTTACTATACTCGATAAAGAGCAATTTTCTTTCAAATTGTTGTGTTATTATAAGATGATTTTAGCAGATAAGTTTTTAACTCGAGATAATAAATATGGTGTATGCTATAAGAATTCAATTTCATATAAATTTTCTAAAATAAAATATGATGTCCTAACTATATTCATTTCCACAATTTTTAATGCTTGTCAAACAAAATGTGATACAAAATAATAAAATACTTTCTATTGAATCAGACTTTGATAAAACTTTAGTAGTTCTGTTTATTACTCAAAAGACATGTGTGCAAATATTTGCATTTGAAATATTATGGAGTGCAGAACTAAGCAGTTGCTTATATATTCGGTAATATTATTAGACTGCTAAGTCTTTCAAATTTTAAATTAAATTTCATACTAGTTTTTATTTGAGAACTGGTTTGAATTTATTAAGAATAATTAGATACACTTCCTAATTATGTTAAGCCATTACAATAATTTATTATTTTAATTTATTAAAGAATTTTTATTTACTTTTAATAAATTTCACATTTTATAAATTTTAATAGACTATTATATTCAATTTGATAACATTTTCTATTATAGTTTAACTTAAACTTGTCTTCAAATTTTAATTCAAAATTTTCTTCATAAATAAAATAAAAACTTGATGGGAGAAAAAAGTGAAGAGATTAAATCATGACATTTAAGCAACTTCATACTTTGAAAATACAATTTTATTTCAAATTTTTTTTTAAATATTCATATATGCATTACAAATTTCAATGAATTTCATTGAAATAAATAATGTTTATTTCATTACATTTAAATCAGCACACTAATTTAATTGATGAAGATCACAGAAAACTAAGCAAATGAAACACTTTTAATATTGAAAACGAATTTGAATTCAATTTTTTGGGATAAAATGTGTATCTATATTATATAAAATGTTCTAGATAACATAAAATGTTCTAGTAATATTATAATTTTTTAAATAATACTGCTCCTTATAAAGCACTTTGCTTCCATGGCCGTTGTAGCGCATTGGTCTTCTCAGAACATTTTCTTTGGATCAGATGGGATGAAAAAGCTCCAGAAAGCCTAGTGGTTAGGGTATCGGCCTTCCTTCCGGACGGATGGGGTTCGATTCCCAATGCCGTTAAAGACATACCGAGTACATGCGATATTCATGTTCGTTAAATCTGTGGAATCGAAAGTCCTGTGGTCGGTCGTTGAGCAGTTATTCAGTAAATTTATAACTGGCTATCTTAGTTTTCCCTCGTTAATATCTAGCCAGTAGCGTAGTTTAAAGTTGTTGTAGCGTCACTTGTTCGTTCATTGGCTATCAGATTTAATAAATTTCCATTTTCCGTTGAAACATTTCGATTAATTTATGTCAAGTTTTCTTTACTCCTTTTTAGTGCGTCATTTTTATGTTTCATAATAGGGAATTTAATGTTGCGTAAATCAAATAATTTATTTTCGTATCTCAAAATAATAATTATAAATAGGTCCGTGGTAGCCTAATGATTAGCGTCTAGTGTTTAGGGTATCGGCCTTCCATCCGGAAGGATTGGGTACGATTCCCAATGCCGCCAAAGGCACACCGAGTACATGCGATATTCGTGTTCGTTAAATCTGTGGAATTGAAAGTCCTATGGTCGGTCGTTGAGCAGTTACCATGGGTGTAATGGTCTGGAGAAATTTACTCCCCCTTCTGATCAATGCCAAAATTGAGGAAGTAGTTCCTCTGGTGCTGTCATCTATCGAAGGATTTTAAGAGCAAAAGCCGTACCTTTCACCTTCATGATATTCTGATTAAACAAAAGACGCTCCCAATTGACTTAAATTCGCATAGCCAAGGCATAGCGAGCTTGGCTTGTCCAAGTGTCATTAGTAACAACAACCACAACTTTCACGTCAAAGGAATAATATTTTCAATACTATTCTAAAAATTATTGACTTTTATATTCTCCTTATAGAAATTTTAGGTGAAAAATCCTTTAGATTTTTCACATAACAGTTACAGTAAAAACTGTATTAATCAATTTTTATACAAAACAAGTAATTTTACTTTTTCCTAACAAGAAATCTAATTTACATTATTTTTTAACTGTTCTTAATGCAATATGTGAATATTTTTGAAATATGTCATTTAATTTACAGAAATTGATAAAATTAAATTTAAAAACAAAACAAATAATTACATTAAAATTATTTCAATATTTTTATTTTTCAAAAATTATAATTATTTTTCATCAATGAAATCATTAATTGTCTGTATGAAAAATAGAAATAAGATTCCTTTACATGCGTATTAAAAATAAGTTTAAAAATTTCGTTATTAAAAATGCCAAATGAGGAAATTAGATTACTGATCAGTGCATAGAAGTAAGTAAATCATCAAAATGGGCAAATATCATCAAAATGGGCAAAATATCATCAAAATGGGCAAAATATCATCAAAATGGGCAAAATATCATCAAAATGGGCAAAATATCATCAAAATGGGCAAAAGAAAATTCAAACTTTATTAGACACAATGATTCAATTAGATTATTCGTTCAGAAAAATATTTGTGGAAAACCTCGACAGTTAACGTCTTCAGAATTAATGTATAATGAGAAGGGGAAAAAAACTGAATCCGATATATTGATACAATAGAATTCAGATAAATAAAGATCAGACCCTTAATTGGATACATAATACCTTGAGTATAATTTGAAATTTTTCATACATAAAAAAATTTCAAAATGAGCAATTTTTCAAGAAGTAGTTAAGTATCCGGAAAGATTAACCCACAGCTTATTTTTTAAATATTTCACAAAAAAATTAGATTAACTTTGTGAAAAAGAGTTCCTTGTTTATGAAATCAAACTGCTTAATATCGTGAATGTTATTTCATGGACAGACTTCTCTCTCATGTCTGAACCTCTTCTGCTTCCTAAAGATGTTAAATCAAACAAATTATGGAACGAGCAATCCTTTCTCTCAAATTTACTGTTTATATGGACATAAAATATACAATGCTATATGAATAGCATTTTATCGCGCTTGTTTTGGCTTCAAAATTTCAGCGTCAATTATCAGGCGCAATTCATTACTTTTACACATTATTCTTTTAAAAAGTCAAAATTTAATAAAGTTAGGCACATAAATGGTATTCTTCAGTTTCAAGAGATATTTCCTACCTAAAGACATTAAGCCATATGAATTCCTATATCATCTAAACATTATATTATATACTTAATCTAAGTTTTAATTTATATAAACTTCTTTACCATTTAAACTATTATATGCAATCAGTATGGATCATTATGAAATGCATATATTATTGAATCTACATTATAACCATGTGAATTATACCATGAAATTAACTACAAATTCAGTTTAAATTAAAATTATATGAAATATTAAATCATTGAAATCACAATTTAATTTCTAATCGTTTGAGTTATGACAGTAAAAAATAATTATAGAACTTACTATGTAAATTATTTTGCCATGAAAGTTATCATATTATTTAAATTCCTTTATTGTACAATAAATCTAAGTTCTAAGTAATTTTACTTTACTGTTCCATACAATAAGTTTTAACTATGTGAAATAATTAATGAAAGCAGAATGTGCTATAATTAATGAATTTGGAAAATAACCAATTCTAACATCAGTCTGTTTTTGTTCGTAGGAAAACCATATATTTATTATTTAAACATATGGAACGTTTAATTTAATATTCAACTTTCCTTTTCGATTATCAATTCAATAATTTTCTTTGCGTATTTCTAATACCGTTAAATTATTCTTTAAAGTTTTGAATTTATACTCAAGAATTGTGATTTTATTATTCTTGAAATAAAAAATAGCACTCAAACGCATGATAAAAATATGATCTTTAGTAATAATATAAATTATCTGTAGAGTTAGATTAAGTTAAATTAAACAGATTTAGCTTGTGTGTTCTACTATGCCGAATGATTTATTGATATTAAGTTTAAACATTAATATTCATCACTGGGGAATACATTTAATATATTTGAGGTTTAACTAGAGATTTATATAAAGATTGAAATGATGACTAGATTTGTTTAAATGATGATAACTCCAGCGTACGATTGAAATGTCGATTTCATAATAATTTATTCAATGAGATGAATTTAATCATGGAAAAAGGCAAATAACGACATGGAATTCAAATTGTGTTTGCACTTAAGTGAACTGAATACAAAAATATAAAATAAAACTTATTAAAAAAATGTAGAATTAAGAAGGATATCAGATAAAATGTTTAAGTGCATAATATTAATTTTTTATGATTGGATTTCGAGTGAAATATTATGTTTCAGTTATACGAATATTAATGACTGTTACACAAACTTATTTGATAACAGTTAATCAATTAATTAAACATTCAGATGATATTTTTTTTCATAAAAAAATATTCTTTTTTTCTTCATATAAAATTTTAAAAATTCTTCTGGTTTTTTTATTTAAATTTAATTAAAAAATTTTGTCATTTATTTTAACTGAAACCTGTAATATAATAAGCAATAGTCTTTTAGTAAATGCGATCACATACTTGCATAAACATTTGTAAACATTTTCTGTTGCAAAAAAGTTAGAATAAGTAAGAAAAAACTAAGAAATCAAAGAATTTTTTTAAGAAAACCTTTAGTGTGAAATTTGATCTCTGCTTATTTAAGGAAAGGAAATATAAATTCAATACATATTCCTACATTGATATTTTTTGTTTAAATATTTTTATTACGAATTTTTCAAATTACAAAAGAGTAATTACCACAATTAATTTTAATTGCTTCATAATTTAATTTATTTCTAGAAATTTTATACGTAATCATTTTAAAAAATATTTTTATATTGATTATTATGACTATTTAATTATATAAAGAACTCTTTGAGGGTATTATATTAAATCATTTTTAAGATGAAGCGATGAAATTTTAATTATTTTTAAAATTTAACCATTAAATTATTTTAAAAATAACTCCCTTTTAAATACAATTCCTAATAAAAGCTTATCATTCAATCAACTTTATGTTATTATTACCAAAAAATTAAAATTATTTTCAGTATAAGAAGATTTTTATTAAATAAAGTACATAAGAATATTTAAATTAATAGTTTATGAATACTAAAACGAATCAATAAATGTTACACGGAATTTTGCAAAACTGAATACCTAGTAAGTGTTACATAATAATTATAAGGTTTCTTTGACAAATTGATCATAATTTACCTGAGTTAACTTCATTATAATCAATCTAACTACACAAATAACTAATTGTACAAAATTTCAAAACTTGGCATTGATTTTGGCTTATATTAATTAAATGGAGACAAAGTAGTCAAAATTTATTTGCCAGGAATCCATCTATGAATTTTCGTCCTGGACATTATGACACCGAGAGGTGTTCAATTAATTTATATATGTAGATGTTAGCAAATGAGAGTATCAAGTATATGTTTACTAAAATATAACAAAATCGTAAGGAAAATTTCTGCTTCTGGTTTTAAAAAATATTTACGTGCAAAATTAATTAATCTAAAATTTTTTCATTAAAACTAATAACTTTTGCACAATTAATTAATTTTAAAATTTACAATTAATTTTAAAACATCAAACTTGCAAATTTTAAAGATATTGAGCATAAAGTTCACTTATAATGTTATTTAGAGAGTATGGTATATAAAAAAATTATTACTGCCTATTATAATAATGAATACTTATTTGCATTTTACTCGTTTTATTGTGACATACAATGTTAGAAATCTTCCAAATGCATGTTGGAAAGGAAAAATATTAATTAACTTAACATTTAAAATAGAATTGAATTCATTTCTCAAATACAGTTACATACAAAAAATGGAAGATTTTAATTAAAGATAATAATTTATTTTGGAATCTATTTCTCTAAAAGCAATGATTCTCAATTTTGAGTCAATCCCCTATTTTACACAAAAGCGAGAAACTTGTAATGTCTAACACTAAAACGCATTTCAATTATTCCAAGATGTAAAATATAAATTTTGGTATCACAAAGATGGGAAAATTCTAATATTTTGCCTTTTATTGATAGTTTAAGTCATATCAAGCATAGGATGTAAATGATGTGTTTTACATTTTAAATTACTTTAGTTGATATCCAATTATAATTCTAAAACACCCTTTGGTCTCGTGACTACATTCTTAAGAGTAGATGATTCTAGGTTCATTTTTATCCATTGTTGAAAGACGAAAGTTGAGTGCTTTCTACTGAACTTTCTGCATGCAAGTCTGTCAGAGTAAAAGCTTAAATAAGGTTTGTGAAGCTTGAATAAGGCAATATATCAATAAAAATATCTTTTGGGGGAGCAATAGATATTAAGAAAATTTGCAACTTCAACTTTTATATTATCTCTATCCGGTACCTAAATAAATTTTAAAAAAATATACCAAAATTATAGAAAATAAGGAATTTCTTATACGAATATAATTTAACTCGTTTAAAAAATTTAAAAGGAAAATAGTTATTTGAGGTAATTAAATTTGCTAAGATTATTTGACTATTCAAATAATAGATTTCAAGCATTAGATGTTCGCAGAGAATATTTTTGAATCAAATAAATCAGTAAATCACGTAATAATTTCTAATATATTGATTTTATTATTTATTTGGATTTAGAAATTATTTAAAAAGCTCATCGTTTCTGCACGCGCATAGCGCTTATATATATATATATATATATATATATATATATATATATATATATATATATATATATATATATATATATATATATATTTAACTATGTCAGAATTTATCAATGTAATTACAACATAGTTTTTTGAAGTTTCTATAAATAACATTTGAAAGATGAATTTATAATTCCCTAAGAATTTAAGAGTATTTCATATAAAGTGCTCAGTAAATTTTTTTGAACTAAGAAAGCATTCCAATTATTTAATCTAAAATTATATATAATGCTTTGACTCATTAAATGTGGGTATGGTTCATGCAATATATTTATAAAATAAGCGTTAAATATAGTGAAAATATAAATAATTGAATTAGCATACAAAAAGTAAAATAAAGTGATAAAAAAGTAAAATTTTAAAATTAGAATCTGTTATGAATAGGTATAGTATTTAACGCTGAACACATTTTATATTAACATAATATTTTGACGGAATCAAATAGTTCCCTTTTTAAGGATGTTATATAGATATTGTTGGCGCATGCGCGTCAACTGCGCCTAATCTCGGCGTTCAGACGGCACTTTAATGCCAAGGAGGAAGGATGTAGGTAAATAACGACACCCTCTATATTATATTAAAATTCCTGCTTCAAAGTTTAATTGTTTTTTATTTGTGTGTTATTTGTAAAATAAATGTTGTTGCTGTTGTCTATAACAGCTCTATTAATATTCTGAGCTGTTGACAGATATCATTCATAACTTTTTAATTTTTAAATTAATTTCAATGCAACTATCGTGATTATTTATTTGAAAGTATTCCGGGTTATATTACGATCATGAAATAGGTTCTTAAGATTACTATAAATTAACATTTCACATTTTTTACTTAAATAAAGAAACGTATCAATTATTTTGTGATAAGAATAATTTGATATTAAGTGATACAAGATTATAAAAACTATTATAATATCCAACATAATAGTAAAAGCTGTACTGATATACATCATCAAATTGATGATTCAAAAAATAATAATCAATTTTAAATTTTATCAGTCAATTTAGTACCCTCATTAGTGATGATATCTTTGCCTTTTCCTAAGAATTTGCAAGTTGTTTGCGTTATATTTTCTCAAAATTCTGAAGTACACTGTTGAAACAATTTTGCTATCATCATTGTAACTTTATGAAAAATCCAACATCAAGCGTCATTATCTTATATATGATGTTTCTGTAATTGTTTCATGATAGAAAACGCAGCATTCTTCGGAATGGAATGATCGTTTAATCTCAACTTCTGTTGAACATTGGAAGACGGTTGTAATAATAGCTTTTTTTTCTGTGTGTATGTTAAAGTTCATACTTAGGATTTTTTCTAGATTCTGACCAACGTGTTTTCTAAATACATTAACTTATTTCCCTTTTGAATTCTTTTAACGAATAACTATTGAAAAAAGTCTCTGTAGTTCAAAAAATAACAAATTTATTGAAAAATTGGGCTTATACTCATTCTAAGACCGATCCAACGGTCAACGTAGAGCAACTGTTCTCTTTTTTTATTTGCCCTCTAATGGTAATTTTACATTTCTTACATGGGACACTGGAAATTGTCTCAATATATACGAAAAGTTCACCCAAAAATCAAAAACATAGAACAGTCTTCTGAAATCAGTATGTCAGCAACGTGAGTCAAAATAATTTGATTTTAACACCTATTTTATTCACACAAATGAATTTTTAATGTTAAAAGATTATTTCTAAATTTACATTTTAAAATGTTTTTTTTTTAATTTTTTTATTTATTTGATATTTAGTGAATATTCTTGACTATGTTTTAAGGCTTTTTTCAACACCTACAGTTTATTATTGTGTCATCATACTTTTTTCATTAAGGCTGTAATCTTATGCTCAGAGAAATATTTCCAAAAACAATAATTTAATGAAGTAATATGATATCCAGCGACAAACATGCCACTTTCATGTCACGTTTTGCCATGTCATGTCAAAACGTAATCATGAATCTCATCAAATACGATTTATGAAACATTCCGTTACGTTTAATAAATTTTGCATCTAAGGTCCACACACATCCACTCTATTATAATTCACATCAACATTAATTCTAAGACTTTCAAAGTCTAAAATTTCTTCAAAAAACACGGCGATCTCAATCTCAGATAATAAATAAATACCGCTTTAAGATGACTTTTTCTTCTATCAAAACTTTCATTGAGGAAAAATTTGCGAATGTAAAACTAATGTAAAGTTTCTTCTTAAATATGCAATTTAAATTTTTCCCCATTATTGGGATTCAAGTATAACATTAATCATTCCCCTCTTTGACGTCATTAAAATTCCTTTTTTAAAACATCGGTGTTTGCTTCCAATTATAAAAAAATTATCTCAATTTTGAGATTTAATTTGCTATGATTACTACAACTTTGGTATTCTAAGTATATAAACGACAAATGAAAATAAATATATCATTGTTACTTCGGTGTATTAAATCTAATAAGAAATATATTACTATATTTGCATAACGAGAGAACAAATATTATTAATACTTCTCTTGACGATCTTAATACATAAATCAATTAATTTATTTTTTCAAAATAAAAATATTTGGAAATCGTAAAAATATAAGCAATAATATTTAAATCAAACATTTGAACTATTTTTCTTAAAGAATAAATTACTCTTAAACCTTAAAATAAAAATTCTTTGGACTAAAATTTAAATAAATTGAAAATATTACCTTTTAAAAAGTCTTAAAAAAGAAGTCTAAAATTACATCAAAAGTTATAAATTAGAATTGCCTATGTTCATTTGAAAAATAAAATAATCAAATTTTTATTTTTAAACTTTATAAATGTTGCAAAATATTTTATAATCCTATTAATTTAAAAGATTGGTATTTTGATAATAGTTCAATCATTTTTAACATAAAATAAAAAATATAAATTTTGCAAAATACTAAATCAATCCGAAATTTTAAATGGAAATTCATTCTAATGTAAATTTTAAAGCAGAAAGAGAAAATCTTATTTTCTGTTAATATCTTTAAGAGTGGAAATCTATATAAATTTTTATTACTAATATTAAGAACCTAGCACACATATTTTTAAGCTATATTTATTTCCCTCCCCTAAATAAAAAGTAAGTAATATTGCAGCTTCTCAAATTTTATGCTTTTTTAAAATATAAGAAAGAAATATTTTTTTAATTTCTTACAGTAGCTGCTATTTTTCTCTTTAAAAAAACACGGCTAACTCATATATGATTAATTCATTCTTTTAAAGCAATATTTTTTTAGTAAATTTTTTTCACCGTGAGATCTAATTATTTTCTGCTTTAAATAAACAAAATCTCCTTCAATTATTATGGATCGCAATTCATTGTTTAGAACCAACATCTGGAAAATATCTGTTAAAAAAAGTACTTACATATTTTTAATTTCTAGGTATGCCAAGCATAAAAAGAACGAAAGAAAGCAATTTTCAAATTTCAAGAAATAAATTGAATAATTCTTTTTTTTTTCTTTTCCTGGACTTGTAACTAAATTTTATTAATTAAAAATGTTTATTCTTATGTTACTTAGAAATACACAAAATTCTTTCTCTCAAAGAAGCTTTCTCACAAAGCACACAACTTTAATATGCACAATTTTAATAGCATATCGATTAAATTATGTAAATACGTATGTATATGTATATATGCTATTTTGATATTGCCTAGTCATATTTATTGCAATCTTTAACTTAATTATGTAAAATATAAATGAAAAATATAGTTAATAAAAACAATATATAAAATTAAATTTTCGTTCTAGTTCTCAAATTAAATACAATTTTTTTAATATGCAATTTTGTGTGCGTTTATAATTAATTGAATAAAGTTAGTTTTCATCATTATGAACAAGATTTGACGGTAGGTAAGGATGTATCTTTCTATAAAAATAATTATTTAATATATATACACGCCCTAAAATAATTTTATTTGCTAATGTTATTTTTAAAAATTCAATTTTTTCAATAAATAGGCTAAGTAATATATTTTGAAAATTATATTTTTATAAAGAAATCATCAATGCTATAAGAGAATGAATATATCGGTGCCACACTAAAGTGCTAAAATGAATATTTGAGAAAGAAATACATTATTTAAGCATAAACAGATTGAAATCAATTAATATTTCACGATGGTAAAATGTCCATAGTTTCGTAGTAAAAGTGTTGTAAAAATAGATCTGATATACTTGTTTGTTCTCTCAGAGAAATTATGAAGACAAGAAAATATCTCTGAACTTAGATTGTGTTATTTTCTGCGCATCGCAAAATAATTGATATTCCATACGTTTCTTTTTTGCAACAGCAGGGAAAATACACTCATGTCCATAAATTAAGGATAATTCAGAATCATACAGAAACTGAATTCTAAAATAAATATTTCACATGTAGAATTATCACACCCATCTTGAAGAATAATATGCAAATTACAAGAAACCACTAGATGGCGCCGATAGTACGTCACATTGAGGAGAGTGTAAGAGAGGGATATATAAGGTATGGATGCAAAGAAGTAAAATTGTTTACAGGTGCTTTTAAAGCTTTTCAGGGCAATAACCGCATAGTTATGGCACAAAGAAAGCATTTGTATGATGTTTTACGTGATAGAATTATCGGCCGTCTGGAATGTGGACGTACCCAGTAGGAAGTATCCGAGGAACTTGGAATTGCCCAGAGTGTTATCTCCAGACTTTAACAATGGTTCTAAGATGATGGTAATGTGAGTAGACATTACAGTACAGGTTGCCCCCGAGTTACAACGCCGAATGAGGACCGGTATTTGGCAGTTACTGCCAAAAGAAAGAGATGGAGCACTGCCTCAGACCTGTCTCGTCAGCTCTCTACAACTACCGGTACGACAGTTTCAAGGCAGATCGTGAACAGACATTAGGGTATATTTGTCTATATGCTCGTAGGCCTAAACCATTGAACGACAACGTTACGGTGGTGTAGGATTGCTCATTTGGAAAGGAATTATTCTGGATTCCAGAACTAACCTGCATGTTCAGAATGTAACCATGACAGGCCACATCTATCGGGATGTCATTCTGGAACAACATGTACGCTTGCTTTGGGGCTCTATGGGTGCAGAATTTCTGTTTGTGGATGACAACTCCCGTCTTCACCGTGTAAACATTGTAAACGAATGCCTTCAGTCGGAGGATAGCACTCATATGGACTGGCCAGCGTACTCACCGGACTTGAATCCAATAGAGCAAGTGTGGGACATGCTTGGCTGACGAATTACAGTCCGTCAACTCCCTCCCACATGTCTACCGGAACTTTGCAGAGCATTGCTTGATAAGTGGTATAATCTTCCCCAAGATCAGATCGATAATTTGATACTCAGCATGCTTAGGCGTTGTACGGCCTGTATTGCATCGTCTGGGGAGCATACTATGTATTAACCATCATACCAACCATGCTATATTTGTTTTTGTAAATAGCTTCTTTTTTTAAATTTGCTCTAGGGAGTAAAAGTCACAATTTTTATTAATGATGTCAAACATATAGCATCTTTTTTGCTCTTTATCTTTTGTTTAATAAATTGACTTTACAAATAAGTCCCATTTGCTTTGCTTCTGTCTCCTTCTTTGCCTGAACTTGCATTATCCTTAATTTATGGACACTAGTGTAATATCAAGTATGATAAGGAAAAAAACTGGGCGAAAACGTGTTCAATATGACTTATGTTGAAGGTTTCTCTTATGTCTTAGATATTGGTGAATTACGTAAATACCAATGTAAACTAGGCTGAAAATTAATAGAGACCTGTGTAGTTCACTTTTAAACACCATTTATTCCATAAGATAATTTTGGACACATTTTTGTATGGTTTAAAATAGTAAATATTCGTTACCTTTCACCAAATATATAGAGAAAAGAAAACTTTGTAATTAATAGTTAACATATATGAGATAAAATATTTTAGATGGTCATATGCGTTTGATTATGCTATTAAGCAAAACATTCTATTTTCAAAAGTATAGCCATTACAACAGAAATCTAAAATCTTCTAGATCAACTTGGGTTGTAACTTAGAAGATAATGGTAGATCAAATTTTGAAGAAAACTAGAATTCTTTGAAGATATAACACCTGATTTACTTAAAAATCCTCCTTTTAAATTAAACTTTGATTTCTTAAAAGCATTCTAATATATGAATTTCGCAGTTATCTATTAATTCATTCATGGTGCTAAGGCTTCAAATAGAATAAACTGATGTCTTTTTATCCATTTAGCAAAAGTCAAATCCAATTAGAAGCAACTATTGTTCTTGTACAATCATTTCATCTATTGTTCTCAAGAAGTAAAACATTTTCTGTTCAAAACATCCATTTATTTTTATTCAGCAACAAAAGCTTTGATGTTTTCTAAAATAAATTTCAAAGTAAGGTAAAAAAAAATACGTTAAAAGGTATCATTGCAAACATTAGGAAATTTTACGGAATCTCTGAATTCTGTCATTTGAAAACGTAAAAAGATGCCATAAAATCAAAAATTAATGATAATTTTTACATTTTTAAGCTAAAATTATTTACATGACTGCATATTTTTATAAGAAAATGATTAGCTACAGATTTTAATATTACAAATATTAAATTTTCTTTAAATTTCATCAAAATAAAGTTCAGCTGAGAAAAGTAGTCCGTAATCAATTATTGTACATGAATTTCATATATTTTTTTTAAAATGTTTTTAGAATGATATAGCATCTTTTCAAATTTTTTGCACATGATTGTAAAAATTTATGAAAGCAAGTGTACGCATGCATATCTGTATATGACGTATAATACTGATATTACTAACATCAAATTAGCAAATTTTTAAATTACCCAATTTCTTTAAAATACCGAGTCAACCAGAAGATGTGTCATAATATACTTGACATGATGTGCCTAATGTAAAATAATCCAGTCTTCCAATATTTTGACAGAACTTCAAAAAAATACACACTGAATTCTGAATTCATATATGTATAACATACAATTGATTTAGTTTTTCTTATCATTCTAAATTCTTTTTTTTTAACTTGACAACTAATTAAACCTTATATTCTAATTCAAAATTCATTATGGACCGCAAAAATCCTCCTCAGTGAAGATAAGAGACGAACTCACAAGCAGTTGAATTGAAGATGAGACCACTGAAGCTTCAATTACCAGTTCGGTTCATCAATTTTGTAAGCTACAACTAGAAAAATTTATATGCAAAGAATATTTTGGATTCATAGTTTTGTATAATTTACCATATAATATTACTGTGAATTATAGAAAATATAATGGATAACTGTAATTATTTTACATTGTTTTTTCATTTATACTCGTTAAAATCACAAAAACTATATATAATTAGTTGATATGTTATGTTATCGACGTGTCC
This sequence comes from Latrodectus hesperus, assembly GCA_037975125.1. Taxonomy (NCBI): domain Eukaryota; kingdom Metazoa; phylum Arthropoda; class Arachnida; order Araneae; family Theridiidae; genus Latrodectus; species Latrodectus hesperus. Next base: position 53,375,705 of record CM075862.1, on the reverse strand, counting down.
GATTATATTTTGACAAATCTTGCACAAGAAGACTAATTCAAACGAGATATTTAGCTTACTGTAAATTCTTGACTAATATAATCAGTGAACACAAGGTAAAAGCTAAACTCCTGATCACTTGGATCAGAAAATATATTTTTGTTTTCATTCTCGGAAAAGAATTCTTCAAACATTAATTCAGGAAAAGAAAATTTCATTTTTAATATTCATTTTAATACTCATTTTGAATATTAAGATGTTATTACAGATAAAAAAAAATTAAACGCTTCTGCTTTTATTCGAATGCAAAAAAATTATTAAAAATGCACTTGAGAAAACCTATTATTATTCCTATTTTTGATTCAATGGCACTACATATTAATAAATATACAACGAACTGCAACGAGCATTCAAAAAATACAAATTTATGATGGGAAACGTTAATGTTGCAATCTTAAAATTTTAAAGGCGTGAGAATTCTAAAGAAGCACGATAATTTAAAATTGCAGCTTCATAATAAAAAAAAATTTCCCTAAAAAAAAAACATAACGTTACTGTCAGACTGTCTAAGTAAGAAATAATACAAATGAAAATGGAGTATTTTAAACGTCAAAATGAATTTGAATTATGAAAGAACTGGAATCTTCCAACAAGTTTATAACAAATAAAAACTGTGAATGATAAATTAACTAATGTGAAAAAAAGAATTTCGCAACATTTTCCAACCAAGTTCTCTCTGAAGCCATGGTTAATTAACTCATTTATTTGTAGTGTAAACATGTTGAGTTTCGAAAAGCATCTGGAAAGATTACGTACTGAGAAAATTAATCTGTTCTGCAAACAGCACTCTACAATTTTGGAAACAGAAAAGAAATCTAAGTGACAAAATATATAATTAAAGCAGCCTTAATGAAACTTTATTTTTTCAAGGTATGGTTAGCTTTAGTGAGTAATTTACAATCTTGTTTGAATTTCTAATACAATTATGTTGCTGATATATGATACTAATTAATCGCGTTTATTTGTTTTTGGCAAATAATCCTTTCGTTAACAATATAAACTTGTTGTCTGCAAATTTTAATTTTTAGTTATATATGAGATTGTAGTTAAAGTAAAACATTTAAAAGTTATATGTATGTAAATAAAATCAGCACACACACACACATTTAGTCTATTACTAGATCCGTATAAATCCCATCATTCAATCAGAAATTTTAAACTGACCTATAAAAGGGAACTTTTTAACTTAAAATATGGAACTATGTTAAAGTAATAAAATATTAATTTAGATACAAAAGGCAATCATTTCAAATATACTTATAAGTTTCCAAATTAATTTCACACCATTCTCTGTTAGAATTATAAAATCTGATATAATTTTAAAGTAAACACATAAGGAATTATTAAAAAGTATCCATTTCTTTAGTGTGTGGGGAGGTTAAAAAAATTTATTATATAATTCCCATCTTCCTTTATTTCAGTTTTCAATGATGCAAAAGCACCCATTGGGAATTAAACAGCATAAACAATCAACAAAACAAAAAAGGGCAACTATATTGCGATTAAACCATAATATGACCATTGAAAATAAGATTATTTATCTTCTCAAAAAGTATAAAAAGCAAGCAAAAACTCTAGATTTTATAAACTTCATTCAAATTTACTATGACTTTATTTTCTAGGTTAGTTTTAAATCATATTGATTTGGGGGTTCTACCGTGTCTGTTTTGCACAAAAGAATTACTTCAATTAGTAATGTTTGAAATATAATTTTGAATGGATTTAAAAAAATCAAAATTCGCATAAAAAATGACTACTAAATCATAACCCGTGAAGCAGAAACTGAAAGCATTAATCACTCTGTTTTTTCAATATAGGTCAGAGATATACAGGGTGATCTTATTTAAAGCGACAGTGTTTGGAGCGTCCTGTAGCGCGATCTAATAAGCGAAATGGCACCAAACTTGGTATTTAGACTAATCAAGACATAAAAAAAAATTTCGTAAAAAACAATTTAGTTCCAAAAGTTGCCGTTAGGATATTTTGTGGCGCTGCTGTAGCTTACAATAACGAGAATTAGCATAAAACATGGGTATCAAAGAAAAATACAAATGCTGTGCGATGACAGCGCCAATAATAGGAGCTATAAAAGCAAGTGGTAGACAGCTCCGACACATAATCTCAGCTGAAGTAAACGAGCACCATTGGACATGCCCCTCACGAAACGGACCGTGCGTTTATGTTGGTGGAGTATCAAATTTGTCTATTCTAAAAGGAAAACATAACAAAGACAGTGCGCAATATTCCTCGTATTATGTTACGCATGGCTGTGGAAAACGTTGTGCACAGAATGCACGGTGTTATTTCTGAGAACGGTGCTCGCATTGAATGTGTTCTAATTTCTCACCGGGAAAGTTAATGCAGTAATTAAACATTAATAATTTAACCGTACGATTGTATGTGTTAGTATATTTCTTTTCTCACATTTTATACATTGTAAAACGCCATAAAATGCCCAAGCGGCGGTTTTTGGAACTAAATTAATTTTTATGGAATCTTTTTTTCCCATGTCTTAATTAGTCTAAATCCCAAGTTTGGTGCCATTCCGGCGATTAGATCGCGCTACAGGAAGCTCCAAACACTGTCACTTTAAAAAAGATCCCCTTGTACAGCGATGAGAAAATATCAGAGGAAAATTATCATCTTCATTTTGAATTCTTAAAAGCATTGAGAAATGTAATACAAGAAGATTACCATTATTTTTTACATTAAAATTTGTTTGATTGAAAAATTATTCAAAAAAATTTTAATTTATTTAATAATTTTAAAATATTTTTTAAATATTTAGAGTGTCTATCCAAAATATTTCAAACTGATTTAATGATGGATGTATATTTCAAAAAATAAAGATTTCGTTGCATGTGGATATTTATTTTCGAAAACCAAGCACGCAGAAAAAATGCTAATTTTCAAACCTGTTTTCACACGCCATATTAAAATTGCCTTTCTTCTGTTTGTTGTGGCATAAAATTTTTTGTTTTGTAAATGACGTTATCGTATAATTTATGAAAATGTAATATTCTTTTCATGTTTGCGTGCAATTCTTTTTTTTTCGTGAGTAAAAAAGTTTGTTATCTTCGTGGTGCATTTGGTGTTGGCCATTGTCTACCTATTTTTTCTGCTTTGTGCTTATTTATTCGAAGTGGGCGTATAAAATGTTGTAGCAGCCTTTCATAATCATTAGCGAAAAAGTATCGAATCATATCAAAAGATATCTGAAATATATTATATATAATTAAATCAAATAAAACTAATTTTGTAACTATGATTTGAAAGTACGGTTTCAGTTAAATATGAGTAATAAAATTAAGAAAATATTTTCGAAATATAAGATACAACTTAGAATCAGTAGTAAAGTGTTTCTGATACGCATGCCGGAGTTTCTTCCTGTTGGAAGGTTTCGTAGATTCAGGTACATTCTAGGGTCACGAGAAGAAATTTGAAAAATTCTTAGCAACCCGACAAAAATAAATACAGATAACAAACACGCAACCCATCTCCCAGCTATTCCACTACAAAAAATGATCAAGCCTTACAACACAAAAAAGTGAGTTTTTCAGGTAACTCAGAACCTTTACTTTAAAACAATAAAAGCATAAATATTTGCAAAGTTTCTAAGTCATAATATGAAAACATTATCTAACATTAATCTAATGCAGTGATTCTCAACTATAGTGACGAGGCAATTTTATGTGCCACCATATAATAGAAATATATATAGTAAAAAATATATGTTTTTTTTTTCATTGTGTTAAAGTTTTGTTTAAATTATAGAAAAGGACACTGTAAAAGAAAACTTATTTTTATAGATTAGTACCATATTTTTTACAATTAAAAACATTTTAACTTTGATAATTGTGAACTTTTATAAAGCGAAATATTTACCCCTCGTGAAGAAACTTCAATTGTTCCCAGAATTTACAATTATATTTTTCTACATTTTATTTGCGTAAGTTTGGATTTTCAGTGTTAATCAACATAAAAACAGAAAGAAAATCGAGACTGTTAAATGTAACAGACGATATGAGTGTTGTATTGCCACTTTTACTACCAAATACAAATGAAATTAACAAGAAACATCAAACTTAAATGTCTCATTAAAAGTATTCTTATCATTTATGTGTAATGTTATTACTATATTGTAATGAAAATCCTTTAATAAAAGTTCTGCCTTTTCATATTACATACTATATTATTTTATTTTTCATTCAAAATTGTTGTCGTAAACTATTTTACACAGAGTAACATAGGTAAGTATTAATCAAATTTTAAACTTTTTATACCTGTACTGCAAAATTTTAAAGTCGATAAAAGTGTACCGCGACAAAAAAATATAAACACGCAACTGTTTCTCAGCTTTCATACTTTGCTTTTAATAAATTATAAAAAAATAGCTTATTCTAATAAGAATACAGTAATATACTGTTATAAAAAATTTTAAATCTTCAATAATGTTCACAATAAGTACAACATTCATTAATAAACATATACAAGCATGTCCTGAATAATACTTTTCTCTTCCTACTTCAGTATTTCATACTCGAATAAAAATAATTTTGCATTAATTTTCAAACAATTGTAAGAAATTTAAAAGTATTTTGTATTAAAAGTATAAAAAATGTATTTGTATATTTATTTTATCAATATCAAAAATTTGATGTAAATAATAAAAAGTTCAATTCCTTAATTTCCATTATGTACTCGATAACGAAAATTATTTTTAATCACGAAAAATTGACATATATTTCCCAGAATCTTGTTTGATTAAAGCTTAAACTCTTGTAAATTAAAAAAAAATTTAGATTTGAACTTTCACAAAATTATAAATTATAATGCGAAAAAATTTATACAGTAGAACTTTTAGAATGGAATTTTAGTGCAAAAACAATTGTAGGGTAGAATTTTCACAATTGAATTTTAGTGCAAAAAAATTGTAGAGTAGAATTTTCATGATTGAATTTTAGTGCAAAAACTATTGTGGAGAGAATTTTCTCAAGTTGAATTTTAGTGCAAAAATTATTGTAGGGTAGAATTTTCACAATTGAATTTTAGTGCAAAAACACGTGTAGAGTAGAACTTTCACGATTGAAATTTAGTGCAAAAACAATTGTGGAGAGAATTTTCACAATTTAAGTTTAGTGCAAAAAAATTGTAGAGTAGAATTTTCACAATTGAATTTTAGTGCAAAAACAATTGTAGAGTAGAATTTTCACAATTGAATTTTATTGAAAGAATAATTGTTGAGTAGAATTTTTACAATTGAATTTTAGTGCAAAAAAGTTATATAATAGAACTTTTACAATTGAATTTTAGTGCAAAATTTAAATTGAAAAGCAAATAAGTTGAATTTAAGGGCAAAAACTCAGTACTGAGGACTAGTTGTGCCCTTCCGATGGCGCAGTGGTAAGTATCTCTACTTCGAAACAGTAACTCCCGAGATAGAATCCGAGATAAGATAGAGTCCGAGATAGAATCCGGGCATGGATGTTCCTTTTCCTCTGTATGTGCCCTTCTCTATCCTTTCACTTTCGGGGCAAAGATTGCATACCCACAGGGTACCTTACCGTAAAAAAAATTTCATCACCATTTTTTACCTAGAAAAATTTACAAAATATAGTTTTTATATGGTCACTAGATTTTACAGTCTTATTACACAGATATTTAGAATTTTAAAATATCAGCTGTTGTGTGTGAGAGAACGCGCGAGTTGAAGTTAATCATATTATTTAAAATTCGAAAATAAATCAGTAAATCCAATATTTCAGAAATCGGTTGATTTTTGCTTTCGTTTCTCGATAACAACTCTCTTTTTCTATTCTATCTTTACTAACTATGAAAAACCCTTGTAAATAAGTTGTAACATTATAATGATGCATTAATAATAATAATAATGTAAGGAGATTATAATGAACAATACTTGAAATAGCATTCACCAATTCTTATTTGAATAATATTATTGGCATCAACTTTTATAATGCATTTTCTCATTTTTAAATATCTTTTTCCAACAGAAATTATATACCCTGGATTAGAAGTTATAGAAATAGTGATTGTAGAATTAATATTGACATCTTTATGTTATAATATGCTATATCGTATGATACATGCTTTGTACAGTAAAATCGTATCATATAATATATTATATATTAGTAAAAAAACAGGAGAGTCAATATTAATTTAAGTGTTTGCATTTGCTCCATATTTTAAAGTAAGTGTCATAATGAATTTCAAATTTATATTTATAAAAATTCCCTTGTGCTAATTTTCACTGATTCAAAAAACTTAAAGAAAAAATGTTAATTATTGTCATTTTATTTCACTTGTTCAACTTATTAATTTTTTTCTGTAGTCAGTAATGTAACTGATTGCATTACCTATTTATTTTATTTTATTTTTCCCATATTTTTTAATACAACTTTTTATTTTAGAACTTCATATACTTTTATCTTATTTTTTTCTTCTTCTTTTACCTCTCTATTTCAACGCTACATCCAATAATTTACGTTTTATTGATATTCAAATAATAAATAAAGTTTACATTTATTTAAGACTATAAATGTTAAAATCAAAGTTTCTTCTATTAGTTTCTGCAAAATTTATAAATCCTAACATAGAAATGCTACCTAAAATTAAATATTTCTTCCTCTTTAAGTTAACAAACCTGTTATAAGCAATCGCCATCATTTTAAAAAATACTGATTTTAAAAAATGTTATGAAAAATATTATTTTTCATAAATAAAATTTTCTTGAAAAATCTTTATATAGAAATTTTAGTGATGCTTTTATGGGTAAAATAATTTCTAAGTAACATTTGATAAAATGCAACCCGACTATATAATAAAAAAGAAAAATGACTCTTTACCTTTCCGAACTAAAATTTTATCGGAAAATATTTTTCCTTAGCTAAAATTCTTTGCAAGACATTCTTTGCATTTTTTCTAGATAAACGGATATTTCTGAGTAGTATTGTTATAAAAATGCAAACTGTGTTTATAGGGAGATAAATATCTAAATTCATCAGTATCTAGTCCTGTATGCAGTACATACCAATTTTTGAATAAAATCCCCCTTCATTTTCTGTTTGCAGATGCTTAAAATACACTTTTATTTATTTGTTCACAGTTATGCATGCAAAGACTACATTTTGAAAGATTTCACTCTTTTTAAAATTCTGAAAAAGAAATCTACTTCTAAATGCATGTATTATATTTGGAGATATTTTGAATCTAGTAAATGTTTGAAACTTGTAAGAATATTTAAATTCTAAAATCATTCTAAACAAGTCCTTATGCGAATTGTTACATCAAATCAATATTTTTTTAGCTATGCTAAAGAACTAATATTCTTTTAAAGTTTAAGAAGTTTTATCTTTTAATTATGCATGCGTTTTATACAAAAAATATTTTAGGCATTTTAATTGCCACATATTTTTATACTTCAGTGTAAATTCTTCATTATTTTTACAGTTACACCATTTATAATTATGTGTGAAATAAAATATTACATAAAAAAATCCTATAAATCCTAACTACCTAAACAGGATAAAATAAATACTATGTAAATAATAAATACTATAATTGAGGAGGATTATAGATAAGCAAAATTAAGAAAATGATACTATTTTTTCTCATTAAATTAAATTACTATCATATTTTGTATAATTTAAATTCTAAAAATAGATAGGAATTTCTTGATATTGAAATTTTTAAAAAACCTTGAACATTTTTTGAAGAAATCAATATTGAAAATAAAACTGAAGATAAATTAATTTCAGTACCAATAACTTTCATACAAACCCAAAATTAATTTCTAATGTGCATTATTTCCCACATCTCATAAGTGTTCTCACATAATGCGCAATGTGATTTTTCTTGATTGAAAGAAATAAAAATTTAAAATTAAAATAATATTATAATTACAATAATAATTATAAGATAATAATTTATTAGTGATTACAAATTGCGTCAGAAGTATTATTTTTATTAAAAATAGTAATTCTGTTATTTAGAATTAGTTCAAATTCATTATTCCTTGTTTGTGTTGTGTATTATTTTCAATTAAAATTATTGTTAGTTGTAGATACTTATCATTTTTCTTGATATGATATAAAAACATTTGTAAAATGTTAAACGATATCTTCAAATTAAGAAATAAATCATTCCTAAATATATTAATAAATAATTGAAAATGTGTATTTGATTTTCTAAGCAAACATTATTATTGAGAAATATATCGAATGAATAACAAATGACACAAAAAATTGAAGAGAAGTTACTTTATTTCATAAAAGTTCATTTTATCTTATAAAAATCTAATTCATTTTTTTCATGCTGTCTTACCTTCAAATATCACTTTATATCTTATTATTTCAATACGATTCTAAAATTTAACTTCAATTAAAAAGTCTTTATCGTAACAACTATTAAAACCTAAAACTGTGAAACGGAAGCTTAAAAGGGAATAATTTTTCTATCAAAAAGAAGAAAAAAATGTTACCGCTAAATTTATTGAAAGTCAATTTTATCCAATATTTTCTTCTTAAAAGGTTTTTTATTTAAGTAATAAATGTCAAAAGGAATTTTTTTTTTCGCAATGAATATTCCAACCATTTATAAGTACCGCCGAAAGTTTTACTATTCCATTTGAAAAGAAAAATAACTAATGAAATAAATTTAGAAAAGCATGAATTTGAATTCATAAAAGTGAATTGGCTTTCGGAAGCAAAATAATTTCGTTCAGTCCCAATTGAAAGGATATTTGAATTTGCTTAGAAATTAAATTTGTGGATTACTTTATTAATAATATAAAAATAAAATATTCAAATTAAATTTATTCTCCTTTTTTATTTCAAAAACCCTCATTGATTAAATACTTTCAAATATTATTTTATTTCTTAAACTCAATGATGGAATTGATAATTCCGCTGAAGAGAATTATATATATATATATATATATATATATATATATATATATATATATATATATATATATATATATATATATATATATATATTAAGTTAAAGCTTATAATTTGAAAACGTACATTACTGATGACATTAAAATAGTTTGTCGTGATGTATATACCTATATTATATATAAATAACATATATTAATTAAAATTGCCATATTTATTGTTTCTAATAAGCTTATACATTGGTTTAATTTCTTATATTATACTATAATTTTAATACAAAGGTGTGTTTTATAATATATCTCTTGGAATTAATCTTATTTAAATCCTATAACATGTAAAAAATGTATTTTTGAGGATTTTATTAATTTAAATTTGTGCTTTACATCTTTTCTTCTTAACATGCAAATAAAGTCACGCCCCCTCCCATTTTCTCACTGATAAAATTCTCATTGATTTATTATTTCTGGCATTCATTAAAGCTGTCATTAAAGAATGCAGTAAAATAACATTTTAATGAAATCATTAATGACATCATTATATTTATTCCAATTATAAGTTCATTAATAATACTAATAATTTATTTTGAGAAAATTTATTCAAAGCATATAAGAAACTGCATTTCAGATGATATTTAGAAAGAAAATATTTGGTTCATATCTTTGTGCTTTAACAATATGCCAAGCAAATATTCTAAATAAATTCACATTATTTTTATTTCAAAATGATTAATTTATTAATTTTCTACGTTACTCTATCTTTAAAAGCCGCTAGAGGCATTATTAATTTTCTTTAATAAGTGGAACTTATTTAAAACAAAACATCCTATTAATACATAAATAATATATAAGAAACGAAGATTTTTATTGGATATTAAAGTTTCAAAATTTAGTAAATTACTTGCTTATTTATATTTTATTGTTTAAATACTTTTTTTATAATTGTTTTTACAATTCTTTAAAATAATTGCTGATTGATTCCATTGTAAAAACTAAGCCCACAATTTATATTAATTCAATAAAAAATATTGAAAATTGAATTAATCTGATATCATATGAAAAATTGACAATACTGGATCATGTCTTCATATCAATACATTTTTTCTCATGTTCTAAATTTATAGCTTCAAACTATCATCATATAATTCAGAATAATTGAATGATTTTGTATTATTCTGCAAATTCATTCACCATAATTATCATTTTTTCTAAAAAATCAATATTCACATATATTGATTGAGGCAACAAAAAAAATTGTTCCTTCATATATTTGTATGAATTTTAAGTATATAATTTTAATTTCAGAAGTATATAATTTTAATTTGCTCAACAGTTACATTCATGCCTCATCAATATATGATTTTTGAAAATAATTTTTTTAACATCGCAGACAACAACCTTAAAATTATAAAGATAATTTAAAAGGCTTATTTTTATTATCCATAGATTGTAAAACAAGTATATCTATATAGCAATCAAAAAAGCTGATCTTATACCTTAAATATAAGATACAAAAGCATAACTATAGACTTTGAATCCAAGGAAACAAAGGAAAATACCAATATCTCTGTGAAATATACCGACTTAAGACTAAGTTTCTTTACAAGTTTAGGAAATTCAAATATTAAAATGTTATATCAGAATAAATGTAAACTATTTTTGTGAATTAGTTTTTTTTTTATTTTGAATACATTTATGAATATTTTACTTAGTAAAAAAGAAATAAAACAATAGTTCTCAGTAAATTTTGAAATTTACTTTTATGAAATGTAAGAAATATCCTTTCGTGCTTGAAAATGTATCAATATTATTTTTCGATAGCTGATTATTTTATTCACAAAAAATTTACTATGAAACATATTTTAAATGAAAAACTATAATTAAGATGAGAAAAATGTGTACTTTTCAATTAAAATATGTAAACTATATTTAATATATATTGTTGATACTATACAAGTAAAATTGATGTTATTAATTTCGAATTAAAAATGAAATTCATAATATTCAATTTCTGCTAGCACAATTTTTTTTAAATAATCTACCTTGCTCAAAACTATCATGATTCATTTGAATATGATAAAATTCCTATTGTTAGGATACATAACGAAGAAAAACAATTATTTTCTTTTTATAGTAAACGATATTTCCTTAATATTAAATAAATAAAATATCTATAGCTAAAACCGGGATCTTCCTCTTTCATATCAAAATAATTATCAGGATTTTATACGAAATGCAATGTAATATAATTGCATTACTTCATCTTCCGCTAACTTATTTGGAGCAAATTGCCACATCCATTTTATTTATTTTATCGTCATGCGATGCATTGTATAGAAAAACTATTAGGAATTTTGTGTTTATCTGTGTTTGCATATTCATTAACTGCTTATAAAATATGAATGCAGTTATCAAAAGTAATAATATCTGGAACAGGTTCCGTATAATCCATGTCGCCAATGAATAGGTAAAATGAATAGAAAACAATTATATGTGTTCCTATTCATTTTTAATTTTTATGTGTTATTATAAGTGGAAATGTTATTACTTATAAATGAGAGAAAAATCACTAATTGATTTTGATATTTTTTTCATTTATTTAGGAACTGTTTATTTTTCCAAAGTAACTAACTATTTGGATAATTTATATCTTTTTTTAATGAAAATTCAAAATACTATATTATATTTAATATATGTATTTCTTCTTATTTTGATGGTAATAAAAAAGAAGATATTATTGAATATATATAGCAAGAATGCTAAAGATTTCAATAATTTCATATATTTAATGAAATATTTTTTAAAGTTGGTGCATTTATGGTGTTAAACCACTTCTTAATTCCTGTATTCCTTAGAAATGAAATTTGTACTCTTCTAAATATTATTTAAAAAATATTAAAGAGGAATTTTCACTAAATTTAATTCTGAATTATTCAAAAATCGCTAATTAACGTAATTATTATTTCAAGGATGTCAATATTCTTAGCATACGATACATATGAAGTAATTTAATTTCAGGCATATTCTTTTATTAACAGTTTTTCTAACACAAAACTGCTTTGTCATCAAAATTGAGTCAATGAAACGATCAAATTGTTTTTCTAAGCATTTAAAGTATTTATATTGATTATTTCAAAAGCGGCAACGTCTCTCATCATTTGGTTCATGAATAGAGAGAAAATAAATGATTTTCAAAAGAAAGAAAAATACTCAGTTTGATTTAATCGAGATGAAATTAGTTTCAGTAATTTTATAATAGAAGATCGCTTCGTTTCTCCAAACCTATTACATTTTCTTATCTGTAACTTCCTAAATGATACGCAATGCAAAAAAGAAAAGAATACACCTTCATGACATTTATGGGAAGTATTTTAATGCGAAATCATCTAGTTCAAACTTCATAATTATTCACTTCTCTTCATTAATTGTTATTAAAATTTAAATGATCACGTATTTCATAACGTGTTTTTTTTCATAAATAAAAGATTCCATAATAATTGTTTTTCTTTAAAAAAAAGGAAAGAAAATATTCTTATATAAAAATTTCTTCTAATGTGTATTTTTTTATAAGATTATTGTTTTTGTATAAAAGGGGAATAAATACATTACTTAAAAACTGATGGCCAAGATATTTTTTTTGAATATTATTTTCTTTATTTTTCGTAAACTGCTATTCATTTATTTTGAAATTAATAAATAACATTATTTAACAACGCACTGCTTAGCGAATTTCACTTGTGAGTAAACTGCATTACATTTTCCTATTTTTTTAAATTTAAATTGAATAGGAAGAGCGATTAAAATAATGTTATTACAAATGAGTTATGAAATTTATTCTGACTTTTTCGAAATTAGTCTTCCAGAAGCCTCATTAAGAACTTTCATACTCATTTCCTTTTAATGATTCCCTTACCTCAAGCTCATTTTATAACATTTCCTTCTTTATTTCCTTATTTTGCTGTTTGATGTTTCTTTAACTTTTAAGATTTAATTTAGTTAATCGAATAGACGCTTAATTAAAGTTGAAAGAAGTAATTACGAAGTTGGAAAGTTTAATTCTGTAAGTGCATTCAAATTCTTTCTAAATGTCATTTAATAAAATGTATACATTCAATTTTTTTGGATAACCTTTCTATATATTATTCCAACTTGTGTATACTCTTAGAGATTTAGGAATCCTAGCTTTCCTGTAAACCATTATTAGCACTACACATAACACAGTTTTCACGAAAAGATTCTGGCTCACTTGCCTCAAACTGTTCTCCGGAATATTTGAAATAATAATGATGCTCTTTTTCATGACAGTAAATTTTACATTAGCTGGACAAATAGCATTAATGATTAAAAGAATGTTAATTGTATTTCTACATCAAATGGCTCAATTTTCCTACGACGTATATTCTTTCTATTACAAAATTAACTATTTTCATTGTAAATTATTCATGTGTTATTTCACATAAATTACAATGAAATGAAATAAATTACAGGAAAACATTTCAAAGAATCTCATTACACTCACCATGTCAGGCGATTTGTTGAATATTTTATTCTCTTTGTGATTTAATGAATTTTTTCTCTCAAACTTTATAGGCACTGAATTGTATTTTGTTTATTTCTTTAATTTATGCTTAATTTCTTAATATCATAATATGCATATTCATATAATGTGTGTGTGTTGATTATATCTTAAAAAATTATGTTTGCTTATTTTTTCATTTTAACCAACAAAATATTGTGTCTATTAAGAATTACAATACAAAAAGATGTTTTGCATTGTAACTTTTAAAAGGCACAATTTTCAAAAACTTCAAAGGCAAAAGTAGAATTTTATATTAGATTTTTTTAAAAAACGGAAATTTTCACTGTACCATTTTATTAATCTAATATAAAATCTTCGTTTAAAAAATCTTATATATAAAATAAACTAATATATTTAAAAAATGAGTATTCCCAATTATAAAAATGTACATACATTATATTTTGAGTTAATACCAATTTGAATTAAAAAATTTCAAAACTTGTCATGAGAAAAACATTTCTGACAGAATATCTTTGACTGGATTTTCATAAAAAAAAATTCGTTTTTATTTCATTAGAATAAAGAGTAAATAATTCATTTCTTTTGAAGCTCAATTTCCTTAAATTCCATTTGAAGAAAGTAATTCATACTACTTAAGTCTTTATATTATGTAGTGCAAATTTTATAACGTCCGTATTACCTTTAAGAAGCAGTTTATGTCATACATAATTATTAACTGTAATTAAAATTCGATTCATTTACTTTTTAGGAAATAAATCAACAATTCTGCAGCACACAAAAGTAACAACTAGAATTAAAATCAGGAAACATTTTGCAAAAAGTAAAATGCACTTGTAAATCAAGTGTATGTATAAATGTCTGTAAGAGCTCCAGTTGCTCAGTAGCTTCACACCGCTTCCCGTAAGCTCAACAAAGTGAGGCATCATTTGCAGAGGGCAGTGGTTGGTTGGGAGGGTGACCACGGTGTACTTTCCTTCACCGGGTTGCTGGAACTCCGTGGGTCGGGGACGTGTCCACGTTAATCTGTGACGTCCAAAGTCCTTCTGGTGTGGCGTGGATGTGGAGAGGAGGGTGCCAGCTTAGGTGTGGCCTCGTCACCTGACCATGATTCAAAATTTCGACGCACCTTAAGATGAGCAAAGGTCGTACTTTCACCTTCGTGGTGCTCATATCCAAACGAAAGACACATCCTGTTGACTTAATTCGCAGCCAACGGCATAGCGAGCTTGGTTTGCCAAGTGTCATGGGCAACAAACAACAACATAAATGTGTGTCTTGTCTTATTTTATATTGTATTTCAAGAGAGAGAGAGTACATGTGTGTGTACCGCAATGTGGATTGTGGTGTATGCCAACTCGCGCAGACAAATCTTAAAAGGATTTGCTGCGAGTTGCTAAAAGCAATAAAATTAAAAGCTAAAAGCAATTTAAAATCCTTAAATTGAGATTTTAGGAAATTTAAATAAATATTACCGATAATACAGCACATTCAACTTTTAATTGATACCGATTTATAGATGTTCTTTAAAATTTTAAAAAATTAAGAAATTCATAAGACCTCTCACACAAAATTATATTCACTTTTAAAATGTATTCTCTTGTGACTAATAAGTTTTTAGCTTAATAAGCGGTGGGAATACCTTTGATAATCCATTTGTAAATTCAGTTAAGATTCATTCACTAAAAATTTTGTCTCCACTGAGTCAGTAAATCCCACTCAAATTCTTATTCAACACTACTAGTATTTAGTTTCAACTTTGACTACAGATATAACCACATGAAATTATACATTAGTACATAAACGTACGAAATAATGTGACTTCAAAAGATATTTATTATAAATACCAGATGTTTATTAAAATAATATATTTAATTAACTTAATAAAAAAGTATAGTTTAATGAAGTATATTTTATAAAATCTGCATTTTTAAAAAAAAAGGCATAAATCCCAAACAATTTCAAATTTTGATAAAAGTTATTACAGTCTGAAAAAAACCTAACTAGTATTATGCAAACAAATAGTTTTGAAAAAATCATCTGTGATTTGCAGGTGCAAAGAGATATTAGGTTCATTTTTTTGAAATCGCATTGAGAATTGGTTATTCTATTATACATGTTATCAATTCTCATATAGAAGAAGCAATTCGTGAAGGCCACTCCAATTTGCTCAGCTAAAGCCCAGGCTTTAGCTCAGTCAGTCCTCCTCCTTTGGGCGCTCCAGTCTTATGGACTAACGGAGGCTGCAACCCTTCCCCATTCATGAATTGCCATCTTAGTAACTTGAAATTCGTCGAGGGTACGAAGAAATTCGAAATTTGCTCCAAGTGTTTAAATGAACAAGCCTCTCCTGAACATATTCTTCAATGCCTTGATCTCTCCGGGAGAGATCTGATGGAGAATCCACTTATGTTGCTGGACTTTTTGAAGGTGTACGCGCTCATGGACCTGGTCTAGCGCTGCTGACCTCGGGGGCATGCAACAACAGCAGAAGAAGTTCTTGCAAAGTTTGTTTGAATTTTACCAAAGCAGTATTAATTTCCATTGATACTTCGTATTATCTTTACACGTCATTTCTCCGCATGAAATCTGATGTACCATAATAATCAGAAAAATATAAAATCAATGTGTACTGGTGGCTGTAATGTATGTCCTGTTGGATACTTATGGCTTCAAGCCACCTGAAGTTAAGTACAGTGAATAAAACAGTTACCCCCGTTTTCTGATGCCAATTAGTCATATTATACAATTTTGTTTCAGGTACTTCATTCTGTATATAACAAAAAGCTTAGTATGATAACTTTTGCTTACTCAAGTATTATTGTTATTGCTTGCATTGAAATTGCATGAAATTTAGGCGCAGTTACAGTGATAAACAACAACACTGTCCATAAGATAGCCATAATGTCACACCAGCGACACATGTATACGACCAATTATCTATGACAAGTCCTTTCGGACGGCAATTTAGGAGGTGGTATTGAAATGTTTACAATGATAGTCAGCCGTTAAGTTATCCATTATTCAATGTCAAGTTCTGGAACCTATTCACGAGTCTCTAAGAAGAAAACTCAAAAGCATCCAAACTCTGATAAGAAAGGTATGCAGGAAAAACGCAGCATTTCTTCTTCATTGTTTTATTCTTATAACGATCATTAGATAAGTTACACTGAGTTAATAGTAACGTTAATAGTAACGTTAACTAAGGTCTAAATAAAATACCAATATAACAGAAGCCCTTAAATACTATTTTAGCATACAGTGGAATTTAAGAAATTTGTTTCTAAATTCCATAACTTAAATATGAATTCCCACCCTCCAAAAAATTAGGAGTAAAAAGTAATGACTTATTGAAGTCTAAAAATACAAGAGAACTAAATAAAGGATTTCTAAAACTCATCATAACATTTAATGCTCATAGTTAACTCACCTTCAAAATAAATTTGTAAAAGGCAAAAGTGGTGTCAGAAAATATATAAATTATTTATTTGATAGATTTCAAACATAGATTTTAAACTTAACATGAATGTTAGAAACTTTTTGCTGCGAAAAGAATATTAGGCATTTTATACATAGATTATTTATTTGAATATTACACTATAAATTATTTACATATACTTTGTATAGTTTATTTATATATATTTAAAGATAATTTTACTAAGTTACATTTAAAGAATTTTCTTTTTAAGAAATAAAATCTAAATACTAAATGTGCTTTAAATTCAAAAAAAAAATTAAATGAAATTACGAGGTTAACAATAAAATATAAAGTAATTTTTTCCACTACGCATAGTAACATAAAAATTTGAAAATGCATTCAATTCCTTCTCTAGCTTAAATTTATTTTAGTGCTGCCATCTATTGCTGAATATTACATCTTTTCTTTTATTCAGTTGGCTTAAATTTCGGTCGTAGTAAAATAATTTATATATAAGAATCAAATTACTTAATTCTCAGTGATATTCATTTACAAAAAAGTCTACTTTGGACAGATTAAAAATTAATAACAACTTTTTATAAAAATCAATGAAAATAATTCTTTTTATTTTTCACCGAATTGAAATTAAAAAAACTAGCAATCCTTTTCTAATGAGAATCTCTGTAATTAAAATTTTTCTTGCACAATTCTTCGGAATTGAGTAATGAAAAAACTCTGTTTGTAATTTACCAAAACCAAATATTTCTCTTTATTAAAAATTATTCTTTCATATATTATTTATTTTACTTCTGGTTATCTTATGCCTTTATAAAGTCTGAATTGCACTTCTTGATCAAATACTAAATTTGTTATTTTTGCTTTTTTGGCACTTTAAATTCTTCCCTAACATAATCTGGGGTAATGAAGTATTTAATCAAAGCCTAACTAAGTCAGGGGCACATGGGGCAATTGCCCTAATCGCACACATCAGAGAGGGCCTCCGAATCGAATAGAAAATCGAATCCATTATAAATTATTTTCTCAAAATTCTCACAAAATGTTCAATATTATTTCATTCGCAAGACTAATATTATTATTTTCTTGCAAACTGAAATATCACCAGTCTTGCGGATGAAGTATTAATTAATTTCATTTGCAAGACTGTGAAAATCTATTATTTTCCAAACATATCCAACGGCAACGCATAATGGTGATTGCAACCGGTATCTTAACTGTTTGTTGTTCGTTTCTTATATCTCTTGCGCGCGTAGTATTACATGTTGTATGCATAGTAATTTTATTATAATTGCTTACTTATTTGGCTTAATTTATTTGTACTTGTTTCATACTTATATATTAAAGCTACAATAAAATAAACGGAGTGGTCTTACATGTTTGGTTGCCAAAAAAAGGAAACTTAAAAAAGTCGAAAACTTCAAACTAAAAAGTCTAAAAAGAGTAAGTTAAAACTGCTTCGTGCATGTGAAAAACAATGAGAAATATCTTCTCTGTGTCACAAACACTGCCAGTTTTACCCAATTTACAGGCTGACGGTGATAAAAAGACCATGACAACGAAAGACAGAAATACGCTTCCGTGGATCAGATGCTAGAAAATAACATCCAACTTACCGATCAATGATTCCGCTGCTTATAATAAAAAACACCAGAAAAAACAAGAATATTTTAATTCTGATAAACAGCTTCAAAGTGATATCAAACAAGAATGGTCGATCGGGATCAGGCTAAATGGCACGCTATCACAGATGATATGATCGATTATTTTCTTAGAAAACCATCACCACAAATTATAGATCTTGTAAAAAAATACTATGAAAATACTCAATGGAGGCAAATATCTTATAACTAAATATAATTTTTAGCAAACTAAAAAAATGAAGAAAAATTGGTTAGAGAAAGGCTGGTGTTATCAGCATCAGAAAAGAAAATATTTTCTAAATTTGCAAATTATTTGGAAATACAACTACTAACATTTCAACATCTGGCTTCGATGATTGGATGCATGTTGTCAATAGGCTAACAGAGCATGAAAATTCTTTTATACACTGTAAAAATATTTCAAAGTTTACCCAAACATTTAAAACTGGTGAAAGAATTAATTCTGCACTAATCAAGCAATATCAAAGTGAAATACATTACAGGCAGTCAATATTACAAAGAGGTGTTGAAAAAGATAAAATTTTATCTTAAAGATGTATGGCCTTTTTTTATTTTTATTTTTTAGAGAAAACTAAACTTTCGACTCGTCTCATAATGGGAACATTTTGGGTTACTTAGGATTTATAGTCCAATTTGACTTATTTCTTACGAAGAATATCGAAAAATCTAATTATTGAGGTATTGGCAATGGGAATTATTTATCATCTACAATTGTAAATGAGTTTGTTGAATTAAAAGGTCTTGAATGTGGTAATTAAAGAAGTGATGGATGCCAGGTATTTTTCAGTTGTAGTTCAATGACCATACTTGAACTAGCTAACTTTAATTTTACGGAATTTTGGTTCTTACTATGAACCAGTTGAAAGGTTCATAAAATTTATACGATTGTTTGGTCACAATGCAGAAAGTTTAACTATTATTATACAACAAGTTTTTGATGAATTAGGTTTTGACACATAAAACTGAATGGAACAACAGCTCCAAATGATTTAATACCTCAAACTTTTTTGGCTGGGAAATATTCAGGTGTTCAAACAAGAAGGAAAAATATTAATACAACTGCTGATTACGTATCATGTTTTACTCATTCTTCTAATTTGGTTACAATAAATACTAAAGAAACCTGTTCTGTAATTGTAATTTTATTTTATTTACTGCAAGAATTTTATAATTTTTTTCTGTTTTAATATATATCAATTGCAGAATATGATTAAAAATTTTAAAGAAAGTAAGCAAAAACTGGCTTTTTTTATTCAAAAAATTGTTTATAATAACGATGGTAGGCTAATGCTAATTTTTTTAAGGCATTACGCCAAAACTATGTTTCAGTTCTAAAAATTTTTAGTTATTTGGCACATGATCAAAGACATTCCACAGGAAATAAAACTAAAGCTTTGTAAAAAAAAAAATTAGTAAAGATTGAAAATCTATTTAAAAAAAGTTGTGTGAGATACTATTTTGCAAAGATTAAATCAAACAAGTTAAATTTTCTAAAATTCTTTGGCACAAATAGACATGGTATCACCCCTATTTGAATCTTTAATAGATTCTGTGCAGTCAATTCGAAATGAATTTGAGAAATATGAAATTGAAGCGCTAGAAATTTTGCCAGAAAGCAGTTACTGGTGTGAATAAGAATGTACTTTATATGTTTCTGTATTTGGTAAGGATTTTTTTTTGCTAAGTTTCTGACACATTGTTAGTTTTGGCCACACTTGTTTATAAGTATACGCATTTCAATAGAACAAAAACAGGCAACAGAAAGAAAAATGTTGACTCCGTAATTAACAGTCAAGCAACTGAAGGTAACTGAACATCCACTGAATCTTGACCTTTCATGAGGGCGTTCACAGGTAGTTTACAGTGTTTCCGTTTCACAAGAGAGAAAATTCGGAAGATTCTCAAGCACCAACCCTCACAGACGGATATGCAGAAACGCAATATCCATCTCTAATTGTTCAATAATACTTAAAATCGATTCTTGAACTTTGCATTGCAGAAAACAGAATTCTATCAATAGACTAAAGTAAGCCATTGCAGAGATATTTTAAAATAAGTTTGCAACTCGAAATTTAAAAAAATGGTTCATTGCTTTTTTTAAAAAAAATGATGAGGTAGCGATCAGGGCCCCTCCCAAGTACTGCTAGCTGCCTCATCGTGGCGGGAGGGTGTTCCTGGACGGAATAGGTCATGTACGTCAGGAGTTATCACTCCTGGTAGGGTCACCCTAGACTTGAAGGCCATTCCATTTTGTCCAGCTAAAGTAAGCAGGCATTCGGGGCTAAGTCAGTCTTCTCTCATTAGTGCCACAGGACCAATTGAAGCTGCTCCCTTCCCTTTACAAGGAAGGAATTAAGTACTCTTTGAAGAGTTTTTCCTGTTCATCCGTGGTACTTTGGCAAAAGACTTTGTTGGTGCCACATGCTCAATATATCTAGAAAACAGCAGATGGCTTTCTCACGTTTTCTGTGTGAGAAGCCATATTAAATCACTTACCTTTCACCAGACGGAGAGGCTCTTTTTAGAATGTCATTGGTGAGGGTTTGTTCAAGCCTCCCCAGATCGTCTTCTTATTTGTCTAAATTTTACAGTTTTTGAGATTTTAAGGGATCCGATTTTATATTTGGACCTTCTGGACATTTTTGGTTTTATGAAGATGGTGTAGCTTAGCGTATGATGTAGCATCTGGGATAAGAAACAACACAACAACAACAAAAAAAGAACTATTGCTTAAGTATATTGTCATGGGCTCTTGATCTTTGATTCTTGATCATGAACTCTTGAGTTCTTCAATGAAGGTATTTCTGTCATACTCTCATGCTGTCATAATTTAAGGATCTTAGAGCACTTAATAGCGGAATCTGAGATCTTGTTCTGAGGTAGATTTAGAATTTTAAATAATTAGTTTACCAAAAAGAACTCTATGATAAGGATTGTAAATATTATGCAAGCAAACATTATACTACGGAATGTAAAAATATCAAATATATTAAAATCTGAGTACAGATACAAACTAGCTTTGAAAGTTTGCATCTATGCTTTCAACCATTTCAAGCACAAATGAATTTTAATATTCATATCTCCTTGATATTCTATAGCATGACGAATATCTTCTACATTATATGGTCCTATTAACTGAAAGTATTTATTACATATTATATTTAACAAAATTTATCTAAAAAAATTACTTTTAATTAGTTTTGAAAAGGATAAGTATTTTTGTTATTATGAATTTGATAGTGAACCTAAATTTCTTTCTAATGTATGTACTTAAAAGTAATATTTTCATTTTTTAATTACATTTTTAATACAGTTTAAAGAAAATTCTAAGTTTTAAATCTCTTTCTCTCTCTCTCCTCTCTCTCTCTCTCTCTCTCTCTCTCTCTCTCTCTCTCTCTCTCTCTCTTTAAATCACAATATAAATAAAAAAATATATGTAGAATAAATCTCTTCAAACAAATTTCATAAGTAGATAAATATGCAGATAAGAAATTTGTTAAAAATATTATAAAGAAATATCCCTCTTATATTTACAGACATTTTCCAAATTATTTTATCATTCTTAACACCCTTCTTTCTTGTATCGCAGACGAATACTTTCCTTCCCACTTTCCAGTTATCACTGAGACACTAACTAATTTAATCAAAAAGGTAAACAAATTTAAAATCAAAATTATTAGAGTCTGCTAAGCATTGATGGGCAAATGAGCATTCCAGCTCCATCTTAACGTCGGTGTTCAATGCTCTTGTCTTGGTAGTACTGGATACCAGACTTCTCGATATGAATGCCTGGCGTAAATCAGACTACAGGCTAAACCTCGATTCGAAGGAAAACGTAATACAACCCAATTAAGATGGTGCGCACATTGCATTTTCGCTATTCCAGGCTAACCACTGGCGACAGTAAGTTGCCGTAAATGGAACACTGAAAAGTCTGTGAACATATAGACCATATTGTCCCAAACATCTGTACTCAGTTAGCTTTAAAAGGTCATACCCGTGGCAGACGATAGTTGACGCAATAGGTTCGGTGCTGTGCTCCTATTTCATTTTGGCGATTACTGCCGAATATCAGTCGTCATTATCATTCGAAAACTACCTGTACTCTAAAGTCTATTATGTCCATCATCTTAGAATCATTTCCATTGCCTAAAGATGACACTTTGAGTGATTCCATGTTCCTCAGTTTCTGCCATCTGCGTTCGCACTCATTTCAGGCGGCTGATAATTCTACTGCATAACACATCATCTACATACGTCCTCTGTATCATACTTATTCGTTCGTGACATTGAACACCGTACGAACTGCTGTGAACACGTTTCCTTCTTTGCCACAGGTTCTTATATATACCTTTCTCTTACACTTTCATTATTGTGGAGTACGAGCGGCGTCATCAAGTGTTTTTCCGAAATTTCCATATAAAGCTTGACCATGTGTTTGATACTTTTACAAGTTGCCTTTTTCCTTCTGCGTTCGATTTTCGTAAGTGCTCCTGGATTGTCTTTAATTTATGAACTTGTGTGTAAATTACTTTAAGAGAGTCATGACACGTAAGTAAATGCTTATCACTTAATGGTACGTTATGCACAAGGGCACGAACTAGACCGGGATTTACAGCTGAACGTGAACTTCAGATCCACGACTAAAAACAAAGGTTTAAGTGCCAAAACAGTAACCATTAAGCTGCCAATTCGGCACACCGATTTAAATGTGTCACTTATTAGTGAATCACACTCCTTCTTTAGTTTAACAGCTTGAATTTTAGTTCTCTTAAAAAAATTTTGGTTAAAAGGAGAAATTACTTTAAAACACAGCTGATAAGGAACAGAAATAGTTCCATTAGGTTCAGGATATATTTGGAAAAATTTCTCAAAATACTTTAGGAAAACTTATGCCCTGAACAATTTTTCTCTTCTTTTACTTACTAAAATAATTTTATAAGTTGATTTTAAAGTAATATATTTAATTTATATACAAAATATTATTAAAAATTATAGTTACTCATATAAAAAACTGTAGATCTGAAAGCATATATTTGAAAAGACATTTCACTTATTACAAATATAACTTAAAAACTGTTAATGTGTCATTTTCCTTTTATATCAAAAACAATAGGCATTATTCGCTGAATGGTAATGATCAGCTGTAAAGAATAGGTTGTGTGATTTCGCGAATTATCTTCAAAATTGTGAAACACATACATACACAAGGAAACAAATGAACATAAATATAAATTTGAACAATGTATCTACACACAATAGGTTACATAAGTAATATTAATGTTTGGGAAATAACGATATCATTAATTTCTTATAAATTTATACACTTACTTATTTAGAATAATCACTAAAAATTTCTGTTTCTTTACATTGAAACACTTTTTTATTAATAATTTAAATTATTTTCAGAATTTAAGCATTACCAATAATCAGATAATTTTTAATGCACTGAATGTTTAAAACCGTAATTTTTTTTAACTGTATGTAACTTTAACTGACTTTATAGATTTTTGATAGAAACATTGAAAAAAGTATTAAATCCTTTCAAATTAAAATATAAATACCATACATTTAAAAATGTTTCAAACTATAAAATGTACTTAAAGGCAAATAGAAGTAATATCTTCTGAAGCTGAATGTTCCAAATTTTACATTAATTTTTGTCTTTGCAGTTAGAATATGAAAATTTTCAAAGAACTTAATAAAGTGAAATGAAGACTGTGTGATACGTATGTTTGTGAAATAATCAAGAAAATAAATACTTTTGCAAAAAATTGAATATTACAAAATGTTGTTTCTATTGACTCAATTTTAAGAATAATCATAATTTTACTAAATATTGTTTGTAAAAAAGAATTCATTCATTTCAGAATATCTAATTTTTGTAATAAAAGAAATTCATATTCCTCAAATTATTTCATAATAATCACAATAACTGAAAAGATTATGATATTGAGAATATTTTCCCTTGAGAGTAGAAAGCTTGCTTCATTGACGTCAAAAAAAATGCTTTTATAGAATTGTAATTATAAGTGATTTCAAAATACGATTATTTAAATACTTCTTATAACTGTTTTCAATAAAAATTTTAAAACAGTTATAAGAAAATTTAGAAAAACATTGCTGTGAATTTCATATCATTAATATACATTCTATGTAGTACACTAAAAATAAATTAAATTGTTGAATGTCTGACGTAAAGAAAATCCAGAACCAAACTATTTTCCTATAGTCTTTGTTTGTGATATGATATACTGGAAATGAGCTATTTAATAAATTGGCATGTAATAATTCTTACAAATCTTTTATTATCCACAGCTCTTTGCCAATCAAAAAGAATTATTCTTTGATAGTGAAACATATTCATGTGTCACAAAATTAAAAAAAAACTGGGATATCTTCAGATGACGCTGCCCAACAGATACTCATGCTGACAGCACAGAAACGTTACAACTCTCTTCCGTTCTTCAGCAATGCAGTGATTCAAATATAGAAAGATTGATTTGATTTATGGAATATTGAAAACGCACCTTGTTACTTATAGAAAAATTATTCTGAAAAATTGAAAAAAAGAATCCGCGTCAAAACTAAAGAAACCGCTGCTTGTTATTTCGTATTAATTCTTTGGCGTTGGTCAATAAATAAATATTAATAATTTCTTAATGAAATTGTGATGAAGTTTTAATTTTTTCTACTCGTGAACAAAGAATGACTGCTGAACGACAAATAAACCAAACTTAACTTTTTCTAAAGATTTTCTACAAATTAAAAAGCTACGATTAAAAAATTCTTTTCTATTCCAGTTTTTAAGCTGTCTTGTGGTGCCATCTATGAAAGACGAGAAGTAGACAGTATTCAAATAATGTATAACGTGAATAAATTAATGCTGCCATCTAATATCTAAACTGATAAACATATCTTAATAAGATTTTTAATTTTTCAGGAAGTTGAATTTAATAGGAGGAATGAAAGAAATTAAAAACTCCTCTAACATAAATATTTTAACTCATATTCAGTTGAATATTTTGATATGTTTCTAGCTCTTGTTATGAATTTTGTCAAGGAACTCATTCTAGAAAAAAAAAATATCGAAAATAATACTTTGAAATGTTTTATAAAATATTAAATAATTACTGTAGACTATTCACAACAATATTTGCAAGTTAAATATAATAATATTAATTTAAAAAAATTTTAATAAAATAATAGTTATTATATACTGTTTATTTATATATTTCATTTCAGTTCATTTACGGCTGTAAATATATTTAAATTTAGAATCAGTTTTTCGGAACACGTGTACCTTATCTTTACAAAACCTTAATCCTTTTTATAGTTCACAACATATTTCCACAGTATACCTTACCACTGGGATGACTTGCTTTATCGATAAGTTCAGAGCGATAAGCCCCGGATATGATTCAAGCCATTATTGAACAACGGGAGATGAATGTTATACTTCTACTTTTTACATGCAAGTCTGTCTAGATATCTCCTGAAAGTTTTCCACT
Organism: Latrodectus hesperus; assembly: GCA_037975125.1. Lineage (NCBI taxonomy): Eukaryota > Metazoa > Arthropoda > Arachnida > Araneae > Theridiidae > Latrodectus > Latrodectus hesperus. The sequence continues at coordinate 53,349,610 of CM075862.1, read as the reverse complement.
TTTCTGTCATAAGACACCTGAATAAATCCCATAATTTCTGAAAAAGTACTTCCGGAAAGCATTTTAAGTCGTCGACATTATAATGATTTACGTTACATGGTGTCAAAATGCATCCCATTAGATTTTCTACAATTTTTTTTAAATCACGTGAATTACTTTGCTGACGTTTTGATTGCAACGTGTAATTTAACTCAGATAACTTAAATCTTTATTTACTCTTGTTAAACTTCATGCAAGGAAAGCTGATACCACAAATATATATCCAGCTCAAATTTTTTCAGCAAATTTCTTCACATACATAAATTTTTAAGCAGATAAATATTTTTAATATAATATAATTAAACACTTCCTTAACATTGCTCTCTGATACGAGGGTTACTCTGCAATTTTTGAGATACGCGCAGACGAGAATTTACAAAATAAAAATAACGGTTTAATTTTAAAGTACAAAGTATTTTAACACAGAAGACGATTTTTTACTGACTTACTTCAACTTGTTTAGCATGGAAATAAATTTTAAACAGAAGAGAAAATGGAGTTGACGCGAGAACATTTTCGCGCTTTGATTTTCTACGATTTCAAAGCAAGATTAAATCAAGAAGAATGCGTTCAAAGGTTGCAGTTAGCATTGGGTGATGAATCTCCAACTCGTGCTACTGTATTTAGATGGTTTAGAGAATTTAGAAGAGGTCGCAATTTTCTTCAGGATGAAGAACACACAGGAAGGCCACCGTCGGCAGTAATCCCGGATAATGTGTCTGCCATACTGAGTCAGTCAGAAATATGGCTCAATATTAGATAATTTAGTTAAGATAATTTAATATAGTTAAGTAAAATAGTTAAGATAATATAATTTAGACAATCAAAAATGAAATGCATAGAATTTTATAAAACATGTCTCAGAATTTTAAAACTATAAAAATGAAACTGAAACATGAAAAATTTTTTAATTCTAATTTGATTACTATTTGCACGGTTTTATATCAAAACTGATGAGAAAATTAACTCATTTATCTTGGAAAATCAAAGACAAATACTTTGGACCAATTGAAACAATTTGATGTAAGTGTATGCAATTTCAGAAATCAAAATATTTAAAAAGCAATTAGTGTAAGAAATTTTGAAAAATTTACTCTTTATTTATATTAAACTCTTTAAAAGATAAAATTTACTTTAGATACCCATATAGTAATAAAATTTATTTCACCATGACTTAATTGTAAACATCGTGGTATGGGTATCAATTTTTGATAGCACTATACATGCCTGCTTGCGTTTTAGTTTTCGAGGTTTTTCTTTTAAAATATGTGAATAGTCAATCACTCTATGAAAAATCGCCCTAGAAATCGAAACTCCATAAATGTTCATAATATTTTCCTCCCTTTTCCTCATTTGTTCATATTTGAATATCCTGTAAGGATATTCAGTTAATATGCACCATTAAATATATAAATGCCGTTAAACATAATTTGCAACTAAATATTTTAGTACATACTTGACTTAACTCTTATTTCACCTTGTAATGAGTGAAATAAAAACGTAAAACGTTACAAACATTCTCTCCATATCTTATTCCTGCTGGGAAAGTTTCTTCAAAAATACTTGGTATTCTTATGCCGTAAGGATAAAAATTTGGGAAATTCCTTCTTTTTCTTCTTCATCCAACGCCCGCCCGTGGCCGATGGGCCATTTGGCGCCGTGCTTCCCTGTAGAGTCTAGCCCGCCCATGCAAGTGGTCGTCGGCCTGTTCCAGAGCATTACAGTAAGCCAGGTGTTCGGCTGTACCCTCGCCTGTAGAACACAGGGGGCAGAGGGGAGTATCGGCAAGGCCGATCTTGTGGAGATGCTTCTGAAGGTAGTCGTGACCCGTTGTCATACTGAAGGTGGCAACCGCCACTCCACGCGGCAGGCTGTTGGGGATAGGTATTGCATCTGACAACCGTCTCCCATCTTTTGCCAACAGCAGCTGCCTCCCAGGCTGTCCTAATTGATTTTTTAATACGTAGATTAATAGCACTACGTGCAGCAGAATAGCTTATAGGCCTGTCTTCTTGGGTCAAGTCACATCCAGATTTGGCAAACCTATCTGCACGCCTATTGCTATCAATATCACAATGCCCTGGCACCCATTGCAAACAGATTTCAGTTCTTTCTTGCAGTTGTGAAAGGATTTCCCGGCAGGCCATAACAAGGGCATCATGTGGGAACAATGAAGTTATGGCCTGAAGAGCTGCTGTTGAGTCAGAAAGGAAAACCACCTTTTTAAGGCCCAGCAGTTGCATTAATCGTCTGGCAGCCTCACAAATAGCAGCTACCTCCCCGTCAAAATTTATCATATGTTTGCCGACCGGAAAAGAACCCTCAGCAAGAGATGAATAAAAGCCAGCACCACAATTCTCGCCCATTGCCGAGCCGTCTGTGTATACAGACGGCTCGGCAATGGGCAATTCCAGTTTATACAACACTAATAGTTGTGCATGGAGAAAATGAAGAGACTGAACATTTTATATACAAATAAAAAAAGTTGGCCATTTGTTTTGTATCGCCGTCTCACTGATGTCTTGGGCCAGCTAGACTAGCAATGTGGGGTGCGCTGCTCCACTTTTCTAACTGAACCGTAATTTGGTGTGGAGTCCGACTTCATCAGTACACTCATACTACAGATACCCGTTTATAGGGTAAGCAACCATTCACAACCCATTTTTACAAGGAAAGGACAGAGACAGGATTCAGAAAATACATCCAAACCCGAAATAGGATTCGAACCCTGGACCTCCTACCCGCAATTAGGCACGCTAACCACTAGATAAGATGGGAGGCTCACCGTCTTACTATTTTTTAATAATCAAAATTTTGTCACTGTTGCTCTGCCAGGAAGTATATTTTCATTGTGGCATTGATCTAATAACTGCAACACTAATAGTTTGACGTAAAGCATCCTGTCAAAATTTAAGATTCCATTATAATAAATAATATTTAATGGGAATTTTTTATGCCTGGATAATATAAATCAGTTTGTTTTTATTTTTCCGGTTGTAATATTTGCATGTACATTGGGAGTATGAAAACAAAAAATAAATCATAGCAAACAAATCGTAAATATAAAAGGAGCTGGGTACATAATCCAAGAAACTCAATAAAAGGGTAAAACAATTTATAATGAATTAAAGTAAATCTAATAAAGGAAACGTAATTTCAGTTGATTAGGTAACTTTATACTTAAAAAGCAAACTAAGTCTTAAAAATGATGGGAATGTAAACATTTAACATTAGAAAGATTTTTTTGTGATTGAGCTGACACACAGTTGTTTCAACTTTGGTGAATATTCAAAAGCTTTTTTGATTTCATGCAGAGCTTCCGATACTTCATCAATAAGCGCACTTCTTAATAAACTTTTCTGCCCGCAGATTTTCGTTTTTCAAATCACACAACTGTAACTTCAATCCTAAAGGTGGTTAACTATATAAGATTTAACTCGCGTACTCTTTCGGCATTTGTGATTTTATTAAAAACAACGGAGTTCGTTTCTCAGACAGTTTTAAAATCTTTAAAACGAGTGTTTAAATCTTGCAATTTTTACAATAGCTTTAACAAAAACCGAAATGCGAATATCACCTGAATTATTGATCGAATCACCTAAAGTTTCATAATGTGTATAATATAGGTGTTTTTCTCTACTGTGTGTCTTGAACAAATACAATTAATTGTTGTATAAAAATTATTACTTTTAAAAAGTAGTTGAGCAATATTACCTATTACTTGTAAATGTTTATAGAAATTGCTTAATTGTAATGGCATGTCAATGTCTTTTTGAAACCAAATATGCATGCAAATAAAAATGCAAAAAGCATGCAAATAACATGAAATTTACAGCAAGCATTAGCGGAGGTGAGAAATGGAATGACTAGAAATTCAGCGTAGACACACATCACGCGCATCTGTGGCGCCACTTCAAAGTGCTATTTAAGGCTTGGAGATTTCGACGATTTCAAGTTCGGGAATTGTGGTTTTTTCGAAAATACGATCAATTATGCCTCGTAGAAAACAGCGATCTTTTTTTGATAAAGTATCCGAGTTCGACAGAAGAAGGATAGTGGCCTACCGAGATTGTGGATTATCTTTCAGGGAAATCGGAAGTCGTGTTGGACGAAACCAAACAACTGTAATGTATATATGTGATCGTTGTACAAAAGGAGTACCACGGACCGACGTGTTCGATTGCATCTACCTCAGTGCACCACTTCACGTGATGGCAGGCAAATTGTCCGCCTGGCAGTAACAGATCACTCAGCCACATCATGAACCATAGCAAAGCACGTTCAGTCTGTAACGAATCACCCAGTGTCTGCGTGTGCCATTCGACGCCGTTTACAACAAAGTGGTCTGTCCGCAAGGCGTCCATTGCTTCGTCTACCCTTGACGCAGAACCTGACGTCTGCGCCACCAATGGTGCGATGAAAGAAGGATGTGGGCGGCAGAATGGAAAGAAAATGTCTTTATTGACGAGTCACGCTGACTTCTGTTTGCAACACCACGATAGTCACATTCGAGTCTGGAGACACCATCGAGAGAGGATGCTGAACATTTGTCTTATGCACCACCACACTGATCTTGCACTGGGTATTAAGGTATACAGCGTTATTGGATATCACTCTCGTACTCCTCTAGTACGCATTGTGGGTACTTTAAACAGGCAGCACATCTCCGAGGTATTGGAGCCAGTTGTTTTTTATTACCTTCACAGCTTGCCCACAACCATTTTTCAACAGGACAATGCGCTACCGCATATGGTACGCATTGATCAAGGTTTCTTCGTCAATCTTTATATTGAATTATTTCCCTGGTTGGCTCGCTCTCCGGATCTTTCACCTATAGAACACATGTGGTCTATGGTTGCTCAACGATTGATAAAGATTACATCCCCAGCTGCCACACTACATTAACTTGGCAGCGTGTGGAAGCTGCTTGATCTAATGTACCCCAAGAACACATCCAAAGTCTCTGTGAATCAATGCCGAGGCGTGTGGCAGCGGTGATCTCCAACAATCACTGCTACTCTGGCTACTGATTTTGGCAGGAACCACACTCCACACAAGTCTATAAATTTAATCATTTGGTATTTGGTCGACATGTTATCTATAAAATAAATTTTGTTGTGATATCTCTCGTCTTTCTTGGTGTACGATTTTGAGTGGTCAGCAGTGTATCATAAGGCATCATTACTTTTTCAAGATATTCCTTTTTGAAACTAATATGACTTGATGTGTTCAAAGAATGACGCGAAACATTTAAATAATTAGCCTGTCAGCAACCATCCTTCTTTTTTGTGCAAAAGAAGATCCGAATACAGGATATTTCTTTCCTCTAATCCTCTAAGAAACTGTCTTTGAGAAAATCTTTATACAATTATGTGTTTATCTTAGTGGATAAATCCATCACATAATCCCTTTTAGAAAGGTCCGGCGCAAAATGTTCTCTTCATGCAAAAAGGTCCATGCAAAATACTTAGATCACGCAGTAAAATAAAAACACCTTTTCTTTGAAGAAAGAACGAAAATCAGATTTTACTCTGTCATCCGGTACAACTCTATATACAATAGAGACCAATTTATTTAGGTATATTTAATTTGACTTCAAGTTTTTTCTAAAATACCACAAGTATGATGCATAAGTTGTAATAAAATTCTTCATGAAGACTTGTTTGGAATATAAACCATGGTATTAGTGTAATTTTTGTAACACTTTTATGCTTTACATAATTCATCTTACGCATTAAAAAATATAATACTTTTATTAATTCCTTTTTTTCCATTTATTTTCTCAACGATACTTTCAAGCCTTTGGGTTTGTTGACTTGTTATATTTTTTCCCCGAAATAAGTCTCATACGAGTGGTCTTTGAGACTGCCTATAGAGAATCCCATTACTTTTCTACATTAAATCTTTTATTTTCAGTATCTTGTTTTTAATATCTTTTATTGTGTTAATAATTATCCATATTTACATAGATCCTGAGCAACAGTAAAATTAAAAAGATAATATTAGAAGGGTGCAACAGCGACTAAATAACGGAGCTGATGTTTGCATTCTATCCCTGTTATCATTTTTCTTATCTACCGGGGCAGTGGTCAACAAATCGTGACTCTTTGACTCCTTGAATATGACTCTTTCACGAACAGCACATCAGGTTGAGTTCACATAAAAAACAAGAAAATCTTTGAAGTGAAACAAAAAAGCAATCAAATGTTACGCAAGCATGGAAACAACTGAAAACATATTCTCTATATTATTCCTTAAAAATATGTTCTTGCACCATTTTCTATTCTTTTAATTGTACAGATTATATACTAGATAATGCTATCGTAGTAATTTTTATTTGCTAAATTAAAAATAATAAGATGTTTTGAGTTTATATGTCATTCAGCTATAATTTAAACTTAAATGATTGGTTTGAGCTTGTTCCTTAACTGCCAAATTTGAACATGAGGACTGATTAGGACGTTATCTACAGTTTAAAGCTGATTCTAATCAATTACATGTGTGCATTCATATTTGAAGTGAGAAGTGAAAATCCGAAGTTGAATTGAAGATTAGAGTGCTAACCATTATGTTGCCAATTCGGTATTAACTAGAATGAGAAAGAGAATAACGTAAACATGAAATTTTGTTTTAAGACATCAGAATTTTCAAATCTACGTATTTTAAATTTAAAGGTTTTTCCAATGTTTGATTACAAAAACTTTTATATCAACTGGATTTAGAAGACATGAAAATGATGTTTGAGTTGTATATATAAAATACTTCAAATTGAAAATATCTAAAGATTTAAACATCAAGTATTTTATACGAAATCTCATAACTACAGTGAGTGTAAAAAGTATTCGTACATTACGACTATTGATTTAAAAGAGATCCGTTCATAAAAATTATAAACATAAATTCCATTTTAATTATTAATAAATACATAATAGAACATATTTTCACTAGTTTCATGTGAAATTTACACAAAAATAATTTTATACATGAATAAATACTTACAAAATTGTAACAATCTAACATCTTGTGGTGTAAAAAGTATTCGTACACTAAAAGAAATGCAAATTTTTTTAATTATATATTGTGATTGTTTTAGCCATTAAGATGTAGTTAATTGCCGTCATCTTGTAAGTTACTTAAAAGGTTCTTCAGTGGAAATTTTAATGTAGTGAGAAACTAGAAATTCTGTAATGGGTCGTAAAAGTAAAGAGACAAGTGTTTCCGAAAGAGAACTGATTTTAAAGATCCGTAAAAATGGTAAATCGTACAACAAAATTTCTGATCTGGTTGGTAGACCACGTTCAACTGTGCTGTCAATCATAAAAAAGTTTGCTGCCACTCTAACGGTTCAAAACAGTTCTCGTACTGGGCGACCATGTCTATTGACATCATCCGACAGACGGTTTCTGGTACATTCATTAAAGAAGGATGTCAAAATAAGTGCTCCTACATTAACATCAGAACTAAAGAACATGGGAACAGCAGTCTCTGTAAGTACTGTTCGAAATGCATGCAGAAATGAAGGTTTCCATGGCCGTGTTGCGAGACGAAAATTCTTTGTCAGTGAGAAGAATCGGAAGCTGCGATTGTCTTTCGCCAAGCAATTCGTTATGAAAGTCCAGATTTCTGGAAAAAGATTATCTTTACAGACGAAAGTAAATACGACATATTTGGATCGGACGGGAGACGAATGGTATGGAGAAAGCGCAATACAGAAATGCATCCTAAGAATTTAGTTCCAACAGTGAAACATGGGAGTGGAAGTCTACTTGTTAGAAGGTGTATGAGTGCTTCTGGGGTGGGCAAATTAGTCTTTATTAAAGGCATTATGAATCATCAACTTTATATTGACATTTTGAACAATAATTTAGAACCTAGTGCAACAAAAATGGGCTTGAATAGTTATTAAGTTTTCATGCATGATAACGACCCCAAGCACACAGCCCTAAACACAAGGCTCTGCATACTATATAAAACCCCAAAGTTCATGAAATTTCCTCCTCAGTCGCCGGACCTCAACCCTATCGAGAATTTATGGGACGTTCTTGATAAAAATATTAGATCCAGACATATTTCTAATAAAAATGATTTGGAATCAGCTCTTAATCAAGAATGGGACGCCATATCTAGCTCAATAACAGCAAAATTGGAGGAATCGATGCCAAAGAGACTCAAGGCAGTTATTCGAGCCAAATGATATCCTACAAATTATTAGCTGTAATATTATAATTGTGTTGACCAATATATGCCTGATGTACGAATACTTTTTACACCACAAAATGTTGGATTGTTTCAGTTTTGTAAATATTTATTCATGTATAAAATTATTTTTGTGTAATTTCACATGAAACCAGTGAAAATATGTTCTATTATATATTTATAATAAATTAAAATGAAATTTATGTTTATATTTTTTTATGAACGGATCTCTTATAAATCAATTGTCGTACTGTACGAATACTTTTTACACTCACTGTATATTATTTAATGCTTCAAATTTAAATTGCCATTGTACTGCTTCAGAAAGATATTTTATGGTATATTGGTAAATGGACCACTTGATACGATGGAGTTATTTTAAAACCTCGGTTTTTCTCTACCTCTGATGGTCTCCTGGAATTCAATCACGAGATAAGGAAGTGATATAATTAGTTATACTCTTGCGAGCCAGTCATTCGAGAAGCTTTCAAGAAATAGTTAATGGAAGAGATAGTGCTAGCCATCTCGTGGCTATCGCATAACAAATGACCTGTCCTGTCTTTCTTATCGAAAATAAATTGACTTATACCATGAAATGAAATGTGTAGAGACACTTCAACACTAAGAACATGTTACCTAGTATCGACCGTTGTATACTTTCTGGCAAAAATTCATTATTTTTTTTTTTTGTAAAAACATGGCGTTCAATAATTTGACACTTATTATTGGTTGACACTCATTCGTTTGACACTTTTCCACTGTAGATAAAGTTCTTTTAGAAGACCCAGAGGGTTTTAATTAAATACCTAGTTTTCAGACCATTCATTTTTTCATTGCTGTTCATCTTGAATTTTATCCTGCTTTTTCCATGATGTCATCATAAAAAATGCAACTGTTTCCAGCATGAATGAAAAAACATTATTATTCATTCATATGTATGGTTTATTGTGCTCTTTAAACAATTATTGATAATTAAAAGGTATTATTAGTCATCTTGTTATGTTTTAATATGAAATATTAAATTTTATAAATAAAACATTTACTATACTTATACACAGTTAGTTGTGTTCCTTGAATAACCTTTCGTCATTCAATTACATATTAAAATATATTATCAGCCAATCTTGTTATGTTTTGATATTAAATTAAAATTAAGAAAAACAATCCCCCTCTTAAAACTACCGATATTTGTCATCACATTTCCGACTTTCGTTTCTGGCATTTCTAAGCATCACATATTTAATTCAAGATTACAGAAACGAGTGGGGGTTGAATCTAACATTAAATTGAAAATTCATAGATTTCTAGGGAACTAAGTTATCAATTCTAAGTGTCGCATCGATGGGTGTATGGAGCTAAGTTAGCTGAATCTGGCGGTTTACATCTTGCTTTGATATGTGTTCAGGATCATCAAATTTTTTCCAGATAATGGCAAACTGCAGACAGTTTTCACAATACTATTTAACAGCTTAAAATCCTCAATGTGATTCTTCTGAGTCACAATATAACTTGGAAGTCGCTGGTTGCTAACTCCTATATATATATATATATATATATATATATATATATATATATATATATATATATATATATATATATATATATATATATATATATATATATATATATATATATATAGGTAGGTATATATAGGTATATATAGTAAAAGGTATGTTTATTGTGAAAGCTGTAAGAATTTTATACAGCAATTTGAAATAATAGTTATAAAAGCTGCTAACAGATGGCGCTGTACGATGCACAGCTCAAATCAGCATACATAAATGAAATAATCGTATGAAAACATTCTTTCCAAAAAATCACATCACAATGTTTTCTAAGCTAACCTCCTTTCACGCTTGAATAGTGGTACTGATCGCTCTGGGCTGCGACTATTTATACTAAGCATTACGTATGGTGATTACAGCGCCATCTATTTGCAACTTCTGTAACTATAATTTCAAACTGATGTATTAAATTCTTACAGTTTTTACTATAAACATTCCGTTTACTGCATTCTTCTATCGATCTTCGTTTTCGAGATATTTAATTTTGAAATCAGGGAGTCCTTTTCTGGACACCCTGTATATATATATATATATATATATATATATATATATATATATATATATATATATATATATATATATATATATATATATATATATATATATATATATATATATATATATATATATATATATATATATATATATATATATATATATATATATATATATATATATATATATATACACATATATATATATATATATATATATATATATATATATATATATATATATATATATATATATATATATATATATATATATATATATATATATATAATAAATTAAGGCTAAGTTAAAATAATAGAAGAAGTAATAATGAATATGAAAATAGTATTTCCTTATTTTACCTACAAACTGAGTCAACTGTTGGCTTAAATTCTCAAGTGCCAATGAATTCCTTAACCCTTTCTTGTAGCTTTCAACAACTACGAAGCACCATCTATGCAAGGCCCTGCAACAATATGTATAAACAGTAAAACACAGAAGACTACTCACCACGATGAAAATCGCATCTATCATTAAGATTGACATTTCAACTTTTCTTCAAATAAAATATTTTTTGGAGATTATCTGTCCTGCATTGCCTTACCATTCACAACTAGAGATGGCTTCTTTATTAGATTATAAATTACTATATATTTAAAATAATCTAATATAATGCACATATTAATTTGTTTTATGTGTTGAAACATCATATTTTAGTATACGACTGTTAGTTACACTTCTAAATAAATACTATTTGAGAGATATTTCTCAGTTTTAGTTGCAATAATTCACGTAGCCTGATGATTTTCAGCCTGAAAGATTTTGATAGCAATCCTGATTATTGTTGATGAACTGGATAAGGGAGTTGTATTTTTGCTTTCTTCCAACACCTTTGTCTGCATTAATGCCTGAGAGCTTCCAAAGTTTCCTGACGTGGGTAAAGATAACTATCAAATGTCAATCCCGAAGGCAAAGTGTAGTAGATGTTAAAAAAATATTTAAAATCTTATTTTTTTTTTCAGTAGTTAGGGTATTCACCATGAAAGGTTGGAATCACATTTATAAGGAAGCATTGTCGCTTAATAACAGGGGCTTTCTTTTCCAAGTAAAATTCAGTTCTAGCCAGTGTGTCATTTCTGCTTTCGGCAAGCATTTCTGTGTCGATAAATACTTCCTACTCCTGTCTCACGTAAATAATATGCATTATCTGTGTAAAGTCCAACCGAAAATCAGTTTACTGTGGAAAAAGAAGCTCATAACAAATTACCTATAAGACTTTCCAAGACTTAACCATAAAAATAGAGAACATGTGGGTAAATTATAGCATATGATAATTCTTTACTGAATATTCATTTGCTGTTGTTATTATTTATAACATTTGGACAAGCCAAGCTCGCTATGCCGTTGGCTAAGCGAATTTAAGTCAGTAGGGAGCGTCTTTCGCTTAACCAGAGCACCACGAAGGTGAAAGTACGACTTTGCTCTAAAGTCTTCATATAGATGACACCACCAGAGGATCCACTCCCTCAATTTTGACACTGGTCTGGAGGGGGAGGAAATTTTCTCCAGACCATTACACCCATGGTAACTGCTCAACGACCGACCACAGGACTTTCTATTCCACAGATTTAACGAGCACGTATTGGGAATCGAACCCCACACTTCCGTAAGGATGCCACTAGCCTAGTACGGCCCCATATTTATTTGAATATTACATATTGCATCAAATAACTATTCTTTTTCTTTTCTCATAACGTTATTATTAAGCTATAAAATACAATTTTATATGCTGATATTATAAATGTATTTAATGTTTACTGTGCATCATATAGCTGTCGACATAGATAATATGTAGCATTTTACATAGGAAAGAATGAGTGTCTTTTATGAATAATAATTTTAGCTTTTATTATTTATGCCACAAGCGAGGAAACTCGGATAATTCTCAAGCATCCACAAGATGCACATGCAGAAAGATAAAATTTCAAAGTTTGCTCCGACTATTCCAAAAGTGAAAAATTATACTCCCGAGAATGTGATTTTACATTTTTTTCAATTATTTAAAGAATCTATTTTATTTAACTCTCTTAAAGAACCGAATTTAATCAATTTCTACTTGCAAGAGATGGCACTTGTTCTGAAACTGCATAACACCATTTTTTAAATTCATAAATCTGCAAATAATATTTATTCAATTTTTAACTCTGTCAAATAAAATATTTAACATTTTACAAAATAAAATGCAATCGATTTCTATTGCTTTCTTTAACTCAAAAACGAATTTTATGATTAAATATTTTTAATATGCATTAGTTTGTCTTCCCATGTGCAGTTTATGAAAATGTCGATACCATTATTTCAAAATTCAAATCTTGTTTGTGCAGCACTAAAAAATAAGCTGCACATTGCAAGATGTTAAAGCGCGTAAATGAATTTTGAAGTAAGAAAATTAGTAATATTTCAATAGAAAGATGAAAATTCTTTATTAAAATCAGGGATCCAGTGACTAAAAATAGCTCGAATTCGGGACTGCCCAGCGATTGACCTAATAACCGATGACCTTTGGAAAAGGCTGATGAAATAAACAACGAAACAGGAGCGGCGTTCATGACGTCAGCGAAACCATTTTCCCGCGCATCTGACGTATCTCAGTCCAGGGGTTGCCGTACCCACATTTCCCTCATTTGGCGTTCATTTTACAATGCCAAATGCTACCTAACCGTCGGGGACATTTAAATAATGAAAGAGAAATTCCATAAATGTGTGAATGAATAGTTATGTACTCTTCATAAATTTGGACATTAAGATGCCGCATTTAAATTATATAAAGAACTCTGTAATATGAAAGCATATATGTTTGATGCAGTCTAATCTACAATAACATGAATTAAAAGTTAAATATCTTGAATTTGGCTATTAAACAGTTAAAAATATGCATTCATTTTATATTTTTTTAGACATATATTTTAATTTATTGTTTATTGCATTAAATTTTAATTTTAGCATACATAATGTATATCATTAAGGATGAATATTTAAAATAAAAATTATAATATGTATGACAAATATTTTGGAAGAGGACTATTTCAAAACTATATTAACAAAATTATTTATATGCACCTATTTATGAGCAGATTTAAAAGGCAAAGTTCCCTCTCCAATATATATACATAATTAGTATATGTGAGCTTAGAATTAAACTTAAAAATTATATAATTTAAATGCGAATAAGCAATATATTGCTGTGAAATGACATATGAATTTTTATTTTTACCCCTCCTTTGCATCAACATTTAACATTAAGCATTTATCAAAGCTGATTTTCTAAATTTATTCAAGTGCAATACGGTCTGTTAATTTAAAAATCATGTTTCCTCAAAAGAAAATCATCTCCAAGCTCAATAACAAATGATTAAGGTATGGTATGAAAACACATACAGGCATATTCGGACAACAATATGATTCAAACCAATCTTCTTTCCTGGGATTTCAATACAATTAACTATCGTGTATCGTTTGAGAAATATTTTATGTTGTATGATACTTATTCTGTGAAATATTAATTTTGCTTAGTACTTCATTTGTATAATATTAGATTTTTTTTTATCATGCTTCCATTTTCGTAGAGAATTCTAGTAAGGAAAAGTGACATTTTGGTATTTGGAAAGTCACTAGCTCGATACCTGATTCAGACAAGAGAATCATATTGAAGGGATCTCGCACGTTAAATATTCCTAGGATACAATATTTTCTGTAGACGTGGAGCTGAAAGATAGGAAAATAGGTTTACAGCTCATATCTCAACCTGGTTTCATAACAATGGTTTAAGATCACAGTTTTCATATAAATACGGTTAATAAACGTGTATAATGGCTTTCTTCAACAAAGACGAGCAGCATAAAACTAATGCAATAATAAGTTCAAATGCATATCGATTTAATTTCAAAGTATGAGCTATTTTTTGTATAGTAGGGAGAATAACGGATCTGACATCTAATCTAGTTAAAAACCATCACGTTGATAAAGCAAATACATACTAAGCATTCGATAAGATTCAATGGCCCTCAGTAAGTGTGACAAGGTGTACACAGTATAAAACTAGCTCAGATGTCGACATCGTCACTTGAACATGATTCTAAATTACATAGCTATTGGCCATATATATTGGCTTCGATGGACAAAAATATCATCTCGAAATATGTTACATAATATAAAGTAGCAAACTATATATTCTAAAATTTTTAATGAGTAATATATTTATATTAGAGAAATATTTTTCCTCAGTTGGATATTTATAAATAGGCACTCCGTTCTGAAAAAAATTTAAATTATGAAAGATAGTTTGATGAATTAACTCACTTTCAACCAATCCCATATAATGCCGATGATATGCCCAAGTAAATACATCTATTACTGTTCATCCATCAATTTTGCTATAAAAAACAGAAGTTAAAATTTTTTGTAATATAAAGTTTTTATTCGAATAAAAGTTTTATACAAAATTTTATTTTGAATGAAAAATTCAAAAGCTTTGCTTTGAATAAAATATCCTAAGATTATACCAGAAGGAAAGTTAAAATTATGTTGGTAATAGCAACAAAAAAAATGTCACTTTAACGCAAAATATATATTTATCTAGTTTGATATTATTTAATTATGCATTAAATAAATAATTTTTAAAATTTTAAACTTTGTGAATTAAAAATATGATTATTCATGTATGACATACGATAAGCCACAAAAACATATTTTAATTCAGTCAAAATTGTAAATTTAAAAAAGAACCTCAAAAATTTTGTTTTCATTATTTTTATAGCATAACATACAAATTCAAATTATAATGTTTGTTTTGTTACAGTTAATTTTCTCTCATTGAAATACAATAGATTTCATTTTAAACGTAGCATACATGAAGTATCCTAATTTCCTTTTAGACTTTTCATTGTGAAAGAAAAACATTTTAACACATGTACTAACAGCACAGATGCCATATAATCCAGGATGCCAAATTCTGAGTTTGGTGATTTTTTGGCGGATTTTCTTATGTATCTGGCAACCTGGTTTTTATTACGTCATAAATATGGAGACCTATAAAATTTATGCACAAACCTCAATTTTCGTAACCCTAGTATTTACGTCATAGCATACATGACAATACTTCATCTTGGCAACATTTCCACATCGCCAAAAAAATTCAGAATTTAGAATTCTGGATTATGCGGCATCTGTGCCTACTATGTGTTAATTTATTTCTTTTTATTATATAATTTAATCTGAAGACACTAATTTTTAATATAAATGCTATTGTTTAACTTTGAAAATCATGAAGGTAAAGATTACTTGAACTGCAGATTAAATTACTTGCTTTGTTAATATATAAAATCAAGAGTTTTTTGCGCGCATTCTATTTAACGTAATGTATACACTAATGGTTTCTATACTATTAAAATTCAAAAGTTGTTGATTGAAAAATTGATTCTATGAATTAATTTGTTGATTGTTTCATTCTGTTAACTTGATTATTTAGGTATCAAAAAAAATTAACAATTTTGATAGCTTAAACGTTCAGAAGTTTCGCTTTTTTTCCGCAAAAATTTATTTTTACTTCAAGAAGTGCCTGTAAAGTAATACAGGCACATACAGTTTCAGATAGTTAGCAATTTACAATGTAATTGAGAAATGGAATTTTCAGAATTTTAAGGGATGTCTAGATAATCTGTGGAATAACTGTTCTATGTACCTTACATCTCAGTTTCATAAATACACATATACTTCTTTTGGTTTTTCAAACATAAATACATTTGAAAATGATAATACATTGTAAAGAAAACGTACACCTTTGATCCAAAATTTTTTACGAGTGAGTGCAATGAATTCCAGAATCAAGAGTTGTGTTTTTATTTCCATTTTCTTGTTCTCAGTAAAGTGTATATGAGGAAAATAACATCTTGTAGCATTTAATTAGTGACCATTATTTTTCTCATGGCAAAGATGCCGTATAATCCAGGATGCAAAATTTTGAATTTTTTTGGCGATGAAGAAATGTTGCCAAGATGACGTATTGTGACGTGCGCAATGACATACATAAAAAGGTTACCAAATTTAAATTTTCTGCATAATTCTAATAAGTCTCCATATCTATGACGTAATAAAAACTAGATTGAGAGATGCATAAGAAAATCAGCCAAAAAAATCACCAAACTCAGAATTTGGCATCCTGGATTATACGGCATCAATGCTTTTTCTCATAAATAATGATGATAATCTATACATTAAATAATGAAATGTTATAATAATTATTTTACTCAGCTTTCTTTAACGAGCTATTGTATTTAGGGTTTAATAAATTAAAAATTTGCATGAATAATTGTGGTTTTCATTTTTAATTTACATTTTTTAAGAATCAATAATTCTTTATCATATTGTCAGCATTATTTATGTGCAGGATTTTTACACACTTTTTCTCGATTCAAATGATTTTTTTTTAAATGACATCATATATTCTATTTATCTTCAACAAAAATTTTAAGGGAGATTTTTTCATATTTTGAATTCTCAAAACTTCATTCTATTTTTTATCTTACTTTATCGTAACACAAGTTCAACTATCCTTTAATATAATATTAACAAAATAATTTCTCTTTATTAATAAGCTGCACAATTGATTGTAACATCTAATACATAAATTAAAATGCTAAAAAAATCACAGTATCTAATATTAAATGAGTATATGAAGTCAAAATTTTAATTTTTATATTTTTGTCGAATACATCTGTTTACATAAATTTGTGGAAAGTTGCATGTAATTAATACTAATTAGTAAGTATATAGGACACATTATAATAACTGATATTCTTAAATAAACATTTTAATCATCTTTATTATTTGAAAAAAGTAATCATTTCAATATATTGTTACTAAAGTAACCAAACATAAGCAGGAAATTCAACAATAAATTATTTAAAAAATACAATAAAATTAAGTAAGTGTATATGATAAGCAATTATATTTATACTTTTTTTAAACATTAGCTTATAGAAAATAAATGAAATTTGGAACAGGAATCAGTTTGCTTCATGTTCGAATTGTTTTGAGAATTTATACAACTGAAACTAAATACTTATTCAGCATTGCTAAACAAATATAATCCTAAATTCTTGTCCGGAATTTCCCATTTTATACATTCATGAAGATTTTTATATTTCTCTAATCAATAATGTACTTTTAAAATAATATGAGATTTAAAACATTAAAAAAAAATAATTTACAACACACACACACACATCTTTGGTTTATCACCAATATAAAGTTATATACATTTACTTTAATATATAAGTAAATAAAGACTGGTAATGTGTGTGTGTGTGTGTGTGTGTGTGTGTGTGTGTGTGTGTGTGTGTGTGTGTGTGTGTGTGTGTGTGTGTGTGTGTGTGTGTGTGTGTGTGTGTGTGTGTGTGTGTGTAAATATGATAATGTATGTCAAATTAAAGAACGATGTTTGTTATTTTATTTCAAGCATATTTCGAGTTTCTCAAAACCAAATTTTTTTAAACGTAATATATATGCTAATTGTTTGTCATGAGTAATTTATTGCGATGAGCCGTTTGCTGCAAAATGAAGGAAATTCAATTGGTCAAGCCCATGTAAAAGTTACAAAACACTAAAAACATCCATACATAAAATGAGAAAGGAAACCAAAAACTCTTGAATTGAAAATAATTTAAATTATACACCTATCAGCTCATTTTCTTTTCTTTAGATTTTAAAAATAATTTTTGTAATTCATAATTTCATAATTTAAATTTTTAAAAAAATGCTTATGAAAATTAACACATGTGTCTATAAATTAATGATAATGCCGGAAGCACCAAATAAAGGTGCGGTAACAAAACAAAAGAGACATTGCATATACGATACCAGGTATAACACGATTTTAGTATCCTAGAGCACTTACACCACATATCACTTACGACAACTGAACAGTACGCTGTTGATATGATAGTTAATACATCGCATATCTCTCATACGAAGAAATACAGTCCGTTTTTTTATTTTCTCTGGCGCAAGATCCTCAGATTAAATAAGCTACGCTGAAAACAAAATAAAGTTTAATAAAGTTAAGTGCTTGAGTAAATCATATTGTTTAAGAATTAATGATTGAGAATGTTAAGATGAATGTCCCAGAAGAATAATATGCTAATACAAACTCATGAAAGCCAAAAAGATGAGACTAATAAATGTTATATAAAAAAATTCCTGTTTTCTGAGAACCACGACAGTTGGTGAAATTAATGTCATTCAGAGCAGGTTTTATTTGATTGTTTCTGTACTTGTCTTTTCTACATTTTGAAATGGTCTCAGTTGCAGAGGAGGAATCCATTTCCATATCTGTTTCAGAAGAGGATATGTAAATTGTTCTTTTAATACTTTTTTCTCGAGATATTGGTTTTTTAATTTTGTATCATCAGTCTTAGATTTATTGGTAATTAAAGTAGATTATTTCTTTGTGCTGTTAGAAGTGATGGTAAAATGGATTTAGATGGCAAAGTTGAAGTGGAGTAGATATTGATAAACTACTCTTCTTTGTTGGATTATTGTTTATTTTTTAATTTGTTTGTAAAGTGGAAGAATAATAAACGCCAGTTTTTGATATTCTGTTTTTTACTATTTGTCTTGCTTCTGGGAAAGTGATATTTTGTTTTATCTTGGTAACAATTACCTCTTTCTCAAAGATTCATATAGGGCAAGATTTGGAAAATGCAGCATGTGCACCAAAACAGTTACAACACTTAAAAGTTTCTGAAGTACAAGCATTAGTTACATGACCAGACTGTGCTCATTTTCCCTACATAGGAGCAGTATTCCTACATGCCTGTTGGAGAGGGACCATATCTCTGACATTTAAAACACCTAAGAGAGGTAATAATGTATGGACGAAATTGGCGATTATTATAACCTGATTTTATGGGTTTTGGTAATACTGGTGCTTGAAAAGTTAAGACAACATGTTGGGTAGGAATAAGTCCACCGTGATGTGGAATATTTATACGACGTGCAGCACAAACTCCTTGATCACGTAGATCTTCCAGAATTCTGCTTCTGTATCATTTATGAAATCGGTGAAATCGATACCACGAGACTCATTTAAAGTTTTATGAAATAATGTTTTGACTGGAAGTGAGTCCATTTTTTTAATTACTAATTAATGAAGCTTGTTTTGCGTCAACTTGAACAAGAAGACCTCCCGATCATAATTTTTTTTAAATTTTCTATGTAACCAATAGTTAATATTAGAAGTTTTTGTATCAGAAAAGGCGATACTGCATGAAAATTGCTTGTTGTACGTATCAACATGTAACGAATAGATAAATTGGCTTCAATGACTCTAGAATTAAATCCCATAGAATATTTGTAATAGTTCATGTTTGATATACCGTCCACTACGGAGCCCTACAAGAGATGGCAGTCATTAGCTCTGAATATTTCCAGCCTCGGTACTTATCAGAATGCTAGTCAACACCCATACACTAGTGGAGGCAGTAATCACCCTTAACGCCAAATCCAAGGATGTGAACCCTTCGCATGGGCCCTAGTAGACTATCTATGACTGTAGTTAGGTACTAGCCGATTGATTCATTGGGAACCACAGTGTACCACCCGTCCACCCGTCCAAAGGGGTGCCACGCAAACACGTGATGGTAGATGGTCAACACGTGGGAATTTTGACTGTCCATGAGAAACAAAAAGTAAACAGAATGGCTACAGCTACTCATGAAGAGTTCCCTCGCTTACCGTCAAGGGATAGAAGAGATAAGATGAAGATTAGAAGGAAAAGAGTGATAAAACTGAGAGGGTATATAGATCCCCGGGTATCTCAGGATTGGGACAGCTGTACTCACCTAAAGAAAGTGAAACCCATGAGAAGGAATATAGTCCTTACAATGCCAAGGCATGCTGATTATTATGTTATCAAGCTGGGCAGAGAACTCCACTCAGAAAATCAATGCTCTCCAAAATCCTGTACAGATGTAGTAGGTGATTGAAGTGCTGTAATTTTCGGTCAAGCATGCCCCACATCTGCTCTATTAGATTCACTTCTGGTAGTCAGTTTTGGTAAAAATGCTGACCATTCCATACGGCTGATATCATCTAATTGAATACAATGATTGACGATGTTCGAACGGTGAGGGCAGGTGTTGTCAGCCATAATCATACATTTACTGACCACGACACCTCTAAACAAGAAGTTGTTCCAGAATGATTTTTCCAAAAATTAAGAATGTATTCCGATAAATTTAGAATGTTCATGATTTGAAAATGTAGATCTGTTCTGGGACCCAGTATAATGCCTCTCTAAGTTAGCACTCCTGCACTACCTGGAGAACGTTGATGCTTAAAGATGTTGTCTTGCTAATACTGGGTGCCTGATGTTCTCTATATGAACGTCCAACTGAATTAAAGTTGCTATCGTCTGGTTGAAAAACATAACCTTAACACCCACTTGATGTCATCCACATTGCATGTTCCCTACTCCAGGCTAACAGTTGGCAACAGTGAGTTGTCATGAACAGACACATCTTACTGGAAGGCGAGCATGTAAAGCATATTGTCTCAACATTGTTCATAATCCAGGTACTACTTATAGTCATAAGATTGCTGCTCCCAGCACTGTGCATTTGCAAACAACAAAGAGTTTTTATAACTGGCCCAAATAGTGCTACAAAATTGACCCGTTGTATTCTAAATGGAGGCATCCAGTTTTGTTTCATTCATTATGATCTTGTTGATAGTTTGAAATTAACAATTATTTCTATAAAACCATTGCAAAGGCATGTATTTGAGTCTACAGAAAATGTTCCCCAAATGAGACTATAAGAAAACTTTCAGCTATTGAGTATTTGGAAGGAGTCTTCAGTTAATATCAAGGCATTTGAAATCTCCAAAGAATATGCATCACATCCATCTGCACCAACATATATATCGCAGCTCGCATTCTAGAAAAAGAAATAGAACTTGCAGACCCATAAGATAATTTATAAAACCTATTTATACAACTTTTGATTTTTGCTGATTTCCAATAGCAAATATTGAAACCTAAAGCTCCAGTTATTCGTCAGAACCCCTTACATTGGCTCCTTCCTATTTTGAATAAATTCTGAGGGAACAGTTTATAACGTAGCTATTGTAAATTAAATCAACAATATCCTATCAGTGAAAGTATACGTTGCTTCTCGGATTTGCAAACAATTAGAATCACCATCTGTCAAGAAGGAGAAATGTCTAAACATGATTTGACTATTTTAAAGAGCTTATATGACTCATTTAAATTACTTGATAATCGCAGAGTTGTGTCATTACCGTGTGGAAACCTATAGTCTCAACATTACTAACAAGCAAAACCTCTCCTGAGAATTGATTTCAATCACTTCAGAATGACTAAAATTAAATTAATCTCTGAAGAAACAATACGAAAAATGCACTACATTTAACAAAGGCATTTTGAAGCTTACCCATTTACAGAAGAAACTGAAAACATAGTTTATTATCTGCAACATCATTCAGTGAATAAAATCAGCTAAGGTAATATAAAGTGAAGAATTGTCTTTGACGCCTCATCACAAGTTACGGGCATCCCAAATGACACTTTAGAATCTTGCCACATACTTACAAAGCCTACTTATAAAATTCTTGACCTTACACTATTAGAAGAAGAGCAGCTATCAACTATACTGATAATAATTGAAGCCGCTTTAAATAACAAACCTTTTATGAGTAAAGAAGTTCCAGAATTCCTTGATGTATTGGCAACTTTAAATTTTTTATTGGAGAAAACTTACATTGCTTCACCCAGCCCGGAGAGTAGGGAATGAAAACTTACAAAGCTTTACAAGCAGCAAAAAGTCGTGTTAAATAAGTTCTGCAGGAAATGGTCAAAGGAATATTTGCTACAGGTACGTTTTTTCATAATGTATGGAATGAAGAGAAATTCGCTAATGTACGCATCGGAGATTTAGTGTTGGTCCAAGAAGAAGTCAAATCAAGACACATGTGGGAAAGGAGACGTATTCTTAACATCACTGAGCATCTTGAGTGAAGAGCAAGAGCAAATACAATCAGGGTGAATGGTAGGAAAATATCTACATCTGTACAACTGATCATAGACAAATGTGGGAAAGGAGACGTATTCTTAACATCACTGAGCATCTTGAGTGAATACTAAGAGCATGTACAATAAAGGGGAATGATAGACAAATATCTATATCTGTCCAAATGATCATAGACAAATGTGGGAAAGGAGACGTATTCTTAACATCACTGAGCATCTTGAGTGGAGACCATGAGCATGTACAATCAAGGTGAATGGTTGGCAAATATCTACATCTGTCCAACTGATCATAGGCACATGTGGGAAAGGAGACGTATTCTTAACATCATTGACTTGAACTGAAACCAGACAAAATAGGTAACTGAAGAGTCATCACTCTTGGTTTCAAATTACATTTCTTGTGCGTAATGTCATTTGGTACTTAGGCTTACAGCGGTTCGGAATCCATTTTTAAAGTATAACTATTGTTATAATCCCTCATGATCAATTGAGACCATAGAGTGATAAACTAAAATTAAACTTTATGATATTAAACTAATTGAAAAATTTATGATCAGTTTTACAAGATATTAAGTGAGCGATAAATTAATACTCATGGATTAAAGGATTCTGTTTTATTTTGAAAATATAAACTTCCAAAGAAATTATAATAGTGAAAGAATAAATAAAAGTAATGATGATTTTGAATATAGTATCATCGTAAAGTTCTTGATTCTTTTTCAATTTACTTCCCAAAATAACCTATAAAATTAGAAACAAATTAATTGAAACTCATATAAAAATTATACAGTATGAAGCTAATATCTAAGGCACAACAGCTCATTTGTAAGTCAAGGCCTACAGTGCTCATATCTGTTTATCTTGCCGAGAAACTTCGTGTGCGAGTCTTATGTCTCGGTTAGGTGGTCAGTCTAAAGCGAAATCTCCAGTGTTAAATTCCTAAGCATGCTTGGTACTCAGTTTATCGACCACTGAAGAGATGAAAAGCTGTGTTGATCTTGCCCAACCCGAGGACTTGAAAGCTTGAAAGAGCGAAGTGCTACTAATAATCCACTGGTCTATAATGTATGAACTGATTATAATATTGAGGAACTTTTCAATTCCATTAGAATACGCTATGTAAAAATACTAACTATTATCAATTCGGTGTTGATTTCTTTATAGAAAACTATATACTGATATGAACGTAAATAAATCAAATATTGTTGATGTACCAGTACTTTCAGTGAACTTGTGCTGATACATCAACAACGAAAAAGGCTTGACTATTGAAATTTCTACAGAAATCATGAATGATTTACCAACTAGAACGATAGTCTGGAGATTGTCAGGATGGAAAATAGAAAGTTTATTTAGGCGAAAAAATGTGATTTAACATAATATAGAGATAATATATTTTCCAATGATAATCAGAAGGATGGATTTGTCTTTGATTTTAGTTTCAGTTAGTGTTCAAGAAAGATAAAGTTCATAAGAATTTTTTTTTATGTAATTTTCCTTAATTTTCTAAAACATGTATTCAAAGTATTTCAAATATTGGACAAATGTTTTTATTCTACTTTATAGATAAAAATTAAATTGATGTGTTCATTCGATGTGATAAATATAAATCGAATATGATTGAGCAAAAAAGTAATGAAAGGTATACAAGTAAAATAATAAATTGAAGAGTGGTATTACACGTGCTCAACCCTAAGTGAGATTATGACTCTAACTCATCTTTTTAGACCTCTAACTCATCTCATTCGTGTTAGACCAAAAGTCAATTTAACAAAAAAAGTTATTTTTAATGCTGTTTTCAATTTTAAATAGATTTCTACAAGATGCATAAAATGCCAATAGAATGTAATTATATATTCTGTGATATGCACATTGTATATTTTAAATTCGGAACTTGTTTTATTATCAGTAAGGATTTCAAGCTAACATATTTCAATACAACATCTATATTATTTGAGACATTTTGAAGAAAACTGAATACATATTTTGTGCTTATCCATGCATTTAACTTTTATTACATACATTTTATGATTTGATTTGTGAGTTGACTTTATTACCAATAAGAACTACAATAAATTTTCCAATTATGGCCAACATGGCAATACATCAAAATACCTAAATAGCTTGATATCCAATCAAAGATTTACATAAAATAGCCCCTCTGGTCACGTCCACGTCTCAGAATCTTCTTTCTACAACTGTTGAACTATATTCTCATCACTCTTGTTTATACTCAATGAAAGGTTTCTCCAAGGTTCACTTTAAATACAACATTTCAATTGCTGAGAACATAGATAAATTTTTGCCAAACCCCATCTCAGGCACTTAACCTTAATCGTAAATATTGGGTTGTTTGGAAAGTAATTTTGTTTTTCATGAAAATGAAAAACATGCAGCAAATAAATATTGTATTGCATTGCACATTGTCTATTCTAGTCCTTTTACCATCTTTCTAGTAGTAGCACCATTCCACAGTCATAAAGTGGTTGGTGTTTACTAGCAAAAAGCTGATCCATGTAGGAAAAACAAAATTACTTTCCGAACAACCCAATAAAATCCCTAAATGTGATATTTAAATCTTCACTGATGGTAGCAAAATCCTTAATCTTGCAAGTAGCGGCATCTACATTGAAACTCCAAATATTACATTTTATATGTACCAACGTAACCCAGACTTCAATGTAGGTCTTGAGTCAATTCTGAACGAAAATAATCATAACGACTTTTGGATATTTAGTGATAGCTGCAGATTGGTACATTTTAATAATTGTATCCCAATTAAGAGCAAAACAAGTAACATTATATTACTTAAGTTAACGCTTTTTTCTCTTCATCATGACATTTACTTCCAGTGGATTCCATATCATTTTGAAAATTTCGGTAACGAAATGAGAGATAATCTTGCAAAGGAGGATTATGGTCGTTAAATTCCTTCTTCAGAGCTTACTCTCCTAGAACATTTTTCCCAGAAAACATACCAAAATAAGAAAAATTGGTTGGTACCTCCTACTCACTTCTGCCACAAGTATAATGAACCAGGCGATCTCCAATATTCTCTTGTGACAAAAAAACTTTCCTCATCCTCTTCCTCCTTGCCACTGGGCACATGAAAAGTGGTACTTTTTTCAAGAGTGAGTAATCCTACTCTCTTTGTCTAAAATGACACCAACAATAGTCTTCTGCTAAATACATCTTGGAATGTTTGGCTCTCTTGTAAGAAGAAATTTATCCTTTCTCTTCTTGTCTTCAACATTTTAAAGTTCAATGGATTCATAGTTCTGGTCCATCTTGGTAGACCGGATTGGCAACAACAGCAACAATTAATAAGAACAATATGCCATTTTGTATTTCAATGCAACAGCAACATCATTTGAAACTTCTCAAGGAAAATTGCATTCGTATTTTGATATCATCGATGCATTTAATCTTTTTTATAATTAACTTATATCTTGCGATTAAATATCAAATCTTTAAAAGAATTTTAGTCATTTGGGTCACAAATCCTTAAAAGAATTTTTCAGAATGCATATTTAAAAAAATATCTATGCCTTATTTTTAGATCTGCGTAGAGCAATATTCAATGTACTTTTAAATTTAATCAGCATTTTCCCGGAATTTCATATTTCTATGTACATCAAGTTCCTAATTTTTAAATATAATAATTATACCAAGACATTATTATTTAAATTCCGGGAAACTCTTTTTTTCCAGACGTTTCCTGAATGCAACTTAAAAAATTCCAAAAATCCTGGGAGAGATGAAATCCATACCTTAAATTCCGGGATCCACTCCGAATAACTCAAAGGAAAGGTTAGAAGTCAAGTATTAGTATCGAAATTTCAAGCGGCATTTAAAGTGAAGAGATAAATCGCCAAATCTGGCAAATGAAAGAAGAAATTTTGGCGGGAAAACGATGTTCCGTGAACGGGACGGATTAGCAGAGGTGAGTGTGTGCTAAAAATAGAAACTCAGGATTCTCCCGTTTCCATATTTAGAATTCAGTCCAAAGAAGGGCGCGAGTTGGGAATCGATAGAATCCGGGGTGGGGAGAGAGTCCGCCTATCGACTAGCCCCATGACGTCACAGTCTTCGCAGCTGATTTCGCCCATTCTCTTTCTGGGACGCGTTTTCCGGAGCAGGCTTCGTAAACTTATTCCAAAGTTTTTTGGAAAATAATAATACCCCTACATTTTAATAGTATAAATGTATTTTAGACTTGTAAAAACTTTTTCAGGGATAGAGTTTACTAATTTTAAGAGTAATAACTATTTATCAAATAAATTTATTCATTTTATATAAATTCTTAACACATTTTAGGAAGCTCTATTCTGAATTTTATAGTAAAAATAAAGAAGTGTAAATAAGTAATTTTATTAATTCCTTTATTTTTAGAATTTTAAAAAATCCCTTACAAAATAGTAATTATTGTAGAGAATTTGGAGAAATTGTTTCCGCGCGCGCGATGAAACATAATTTGTTTAAGTGTTATTTTTATATTATTTAATTTTTGTATTAGATAAATTATACATTACAAGCAATTACATAAAATTTTCTTTTTCGAAATTTATATCCATATTTAGTAGCAATTCAACGTTATATTATCGAATGAATTTATTAACAAATTAAATAACTCAGTGGAATTAAAATATTTCTGTCAATTCCAAATTTTTTCAGTAATTATAAAAATCAATTTTTTCTTTGCAGAGTTAAAATTTTAAAATTAATTGCTTGAGGAATCTTAAAAATTAATTTGTAATGGATTCATTTCATTCAAATTTCTAATTGTAAAAAAAAATTATTGCCATCGAGTGGCAACAAGACCAACAAACAAAAAGAGGAATTTAATTGCTATTATATGGAAAAAATTATAGAAGTAAGGTACCATTAAATGCTCTCGAATTTAATATTAAAAATTTAGTTCGGCATTTATGTAAAATTTTGTAACTGTTCTTGTGCAGTGTTCTGCTTTAGAAGATATTGAAATGAATAATTTTCAGTGTTTGCCGGTTTTTAATTTTATTCCAAGAACAGTTACAGATTTTAAAATTTAATTAGCACCTACAAAACCTTTCTCTTTCATTGACAGTAATAATCCCATTTTCCTAAAGTAGATTTTATTGTTGGAGATCGATACAAGTTCATTTTCAGGAATGTTAATCCAAGCAATTGTGGAAATGAAGTGTTGATGCTCGTATTTTCTGTAGCACATTGAATGGAAAGTGCACAATTTTCGCATGTAAGTATGTAATTCTTCTCATATTTCATACCTTACCTAAAAACATCTGGCATTATATACAATGCCTAGGCATTCTATAGAATGCAGGCGTTTCATACTTTGTCGGAAACAGTATGGTTAGTTTTTTCAGAATATTGTGCTATGCTTTGAATAAGAAGAATAGTACTTATCAGCAAACGTCAGAATTTGATAGGGGAGGATCGTTGCTCATACAAAATCTGGAATATTATTCCATAATATTGCCACTCACCTTGGTCGAAATCTTTTTTAACTCCCAATTACTAGGAATTTTACCTTCCAGCACAACAAGGGCTGGAAGTGAAGGGCCTTTATATGGTAGGGCCCCCTATTGGTGTACCATCGTGAATCCAAAAGTAGGGGATACCTCGTAATTTAGAAGCAGGGACCAAGTAGAAGAGAGCCAGACTTGACTTGCCACCACAAGGTGAATCATTTTCATATGGAAAACATTGTGATCATAACATATTTTATGTGGTAGGATACAATTAGTACAATACAATTAATTATATCATAGATCTTTAATTGGGCTGGGAATCGAACTGACTTCTTTCCGATAACGAAAACGACGGTCTACAAAACAGACCACAGTGATTTCTCGTCGAAATCTAACTAATGTCATGTGAAAATCTATAAGTTTCTAGGGGTCATACTGAATGAATGTAGGTTTTCAACGCTCTCCCTGATTGACACCAGAGTGGACAGACATATTGTAAGCTAAGCCTTGCAAAATCATACAATCTTCAAGAACTGAGATTTGAAGTATATGCAATATCCTCACGTATAATATGATGATGTTGGGAACAATACTAAATGTCAGCACTGCAACCATTACTTCGTCATTCCTTGACATAGCAGCATAGAGACAGATGATATCTACTGCACTCAATGGCAATACTAGACAAAAGAGTTGCACAATACTGACAAAGTTGTCTTTTCAAATGAGTTCCAGTTCTACATACAGTAATCTGACGTTCCGCGAAGATTCGTTACCTGGTTCGATATCGTCATAAAGACATCATCATAAAGACTCTGCACCTGTTGTTATAGTATAGAAAACTATTAGATGAATGACTTACATTTATAGTTTGAATCAAGAATAATTTTTATAGCGATTAATATATTTCTGACATTTTATCTTCAAAAACTGTGAAATACATACTTCAACAAAATAATACAAGAGCACATTTGACTTTCAAGTTCTGGCCTTCCTCGATACAGATATTGCCCTAGTCTGCACAATCTCTAAATCTCTTATTAGTTAAAAACATCTGGTGATGAGTTGTTGAAAATCTGGCTAAATAATATAATACTTATAATTGTTAAAACAATATAAAAAAACTATCCTAATTAAAATCATATTTCATTAAAAAAACTTATATTTTCTTGAATGTAATACATCAAAAATAATTTTAATAATGAAAAGTATATAGTTATATAATAACAACAATTATTTTAACAGTTTGGATTAAATTATGTAGTTAAGGGACTTGTATTCCGTACATGAAATCTGCACTGAATAACTGCAGTCATCAACAGATAAAATTATCTTTTATCTGTTGACGACTGCAGTTATTCAGTGCAGACTACAGTCATGAGACGTTAAATAGCAATCCGTTAATCCGCTAAGAGAGCAATCCAGGTTAATTCTATCATTCTGCATTAAATAACATAATTTTGTGGTACCATCTCTAACTGTGCCAACTGAAAGGTAAAAATTTAATGTTTACTTATTCATCAAATATTGTTTGTTTTACACTCTACGATTATTTTTGTTTTTACCTGAGGACTAACTGTACTGGTATCTATCTTTAAAATGAACCCGATTCTATTACGAGCATCTAAGTCCGAGATGAGAATAAAACTCCAAATTATTCAGCTGATTGAATACCATTCAGTAACTTGATCAGCTTTTTCTCAGGTTGGTGTAAGTTAAAATGTCGTGAAATGGCATGGATGGTAACTGGTATTACTCTCTTTTTTATCTTATTTAAAATTTGAACACTTCTAGTCAGTATAGTATTCGCAGTGAGCCTTTACTTTCTTACACACAATTATTATTCCAATTTTTGTGTTTCACCTTTCTATGGAGTTTGATAAGAACCACGAGGAAAAGCATAGGCATTGACAGACATTGCAATAATTCTAAAAGAGTTTAAAAAAGAATAAGGAAAAATAATTATGAAAACTGTTTTCTTTGCGTCCTGCATTAGTCTTGCTCTCTTTGGAGTGAATTTCTTGAATTTCAATCCCCATCACTATTGAATAAAGTAAAATGGATATTATGTTCGTATATTCTTTAAGGATATTAATATATTAAATTCTTAAAAATTATTTTCTAACTTTTACAACATTAACCAACCTGTACCATTTTATTAGCAGTATTCTTCCAAAACTAAATGGCTTAGAAATTTGTGCTATGGTCCAGTGACTTGATCTATAACTGAGTTAGTATTCTCGTCTTCATACTATACAAGAAGAGAAACTTTACATTCTGCCATTAAGTAAATTGCATTAGCCCTTTCAGCTTGACTTATGTAATTCTTATAGTCTCGGACTAGATTAAAAAAGATCAAACGTGATTATTATTTCCTTTGGAAATCTGGCTTTCATATGTCCAAATATGAATTTACTCAGTAAGTTACCAATGAGGCTTTACTTCGGTATTCGAAATAAAATCCATGCCAGACCACTGACTCACTCAACCTTACAGTCTTTAAGTATACTACAGAGGGCACAAGTGGTGCATAATCCATGATTCCAAATTTTGATTTTTTTTTTTTATTTGGTGATAAAGAAATGTTGCCAAAATGACGTTTCTTGACGTGCGCGATGTCGTAAGTACTAGAATTACCAAAATAGAATTTTCTGTATAATTCTTATAGGTCTCCATATGTATGACGTAAAAAAATCGAGCTTTCCAGATACATAAGAAAATCCGCCAAAAAATCGCCAATCTCAGAATTTGGAATTATGGATTATACGGCACCTGTGCCCTACCAAGAATGAGAATGGCAATTCTGTATTTAAATTGAGGCTGACCATTTCATTGAATGACAGAAGACATTTCTTATTATCGGGGAACGTTTCCGGCTACTTATTTCTTTTGACGAAAACCGCTTAACTCAACCAACCACTTAGTCATCTTAAATTAGGTTTAGGGATGAAGTTAACACCTGAGTTGGTACTCTTCTTTCCAAACTTCTACATCATATCAACAGAAATATATCAGATATTATATATTTAACACGCATAATCCCAATCTGAGCGATAATCTTTTGATGTTCATTGTTTTGCTGCAATGAAATACTTCCCATACCATTGTAATAAAATTATTATCCCAGGATTCAAATGTTTTTCATTTCAGTTTTTATTGTAACAATAAGCTGAAACAGTAACGTTTTGCAGTAATGCAATAGGTATTCAAAGAAATAGAGAGCCTTAAACGTACTGTAATACTCTAACTTATCCTTCATACCTCTATGTGATAACCTTCATATCTATGTTGCTCACTGTTCATAATATTGAGCATGCACAGTTAATTATTGCTAAAATATTACGGGCATGTCAATTGCGTTGTGGGACTTGTAAAATTTATCGATAAAATCTGTTTTCTAGAGTGAAGGAGGCAACGGTATTACGTTGTCGACACAGGTAAAAAATCATTTTAAATATGACAATAATTCTTTTTGTGCAAAATATTAACATTTTGTAAATCAAGAAAGTCGGTTTTAAAATTTAGCAGCAGATCTTTTAAGTAACTTTCCAAATTCCCTGGCCCACTATAAATTATGTCTTTATGTATAGTTAACATTAAACCTACATTTCAGTGCAATTGAATTTTCTGTATTTTTTTTGTATGACAACAATATAAGTTTGAATATTCCTTAAAGGATCTTTGCTTAAAGTTTCTTTTCATCTTAAAAATTGTTTAATCTAACAATCTAGCTTCAAACGGAATCTTCCACAGTAAATTAGAGAATTAAGTGAACTAGCAGGTACGTTGTGTTTTTAATCCCTAACTAGTTATTTATTTTCATCACAAAAAATTTAAAAGTCATCTATAATGAATATTAAGTAGATATTTCAAATTAGATTATTACAAATCTTGTGTTTTGAGCAGATCAGAGAATTCTATTTTATAAGAATGTTATATATCAATTTTAATCTACATTTGTAAACAAATACTTCAGGTTTTAAAATCGCTTGATAATTTATTTAAAATTTTAATTTGTCAAAGGCTATTAACTCGTAAATATACATATGCTACAATAATTTGATTTTCGATTTATTATGCGACGATTTATCTTTGGGAAGATTTAATAGTTTTTATAAAAGTAATTTTAACTCAAAAATACTACTCTGCGATTTATTTCTATGTTCCCTTATAGATATGTTCTTGATATACCTGATTGTTTTAAATTGACTTAAACAAATATTTCTAAAAGAACTATAAATGAGTGTAGAATAATTGGTTTTTTAGTACACGAATTTCTGTTTTTTTAAACTCAAATTACATCGAATGGGTTGTTTTTAATTCTCTACCGGACTACGTTAACATAATAACCAGTATACGAAATTAATAGATATAGTTTCTATTCATAACACTAATATTGGGCTTTTGGAGGAAGTGTTTAATTCTATTTCAATTGTAAAAAAGTATGGTCACAGAATAGTTTCAATATACTTATTCTGAAATTTTAATAATGAAATATTTAATTTCATGATTTTGCATTTCTAGATTAGTTTTCTATCGTATTAATAATTTTATCGTAATCAATATAGTTTCACCTTTTCGGTAGAAAATTAATCTATAACCAAAAATACTAACGAAAAGTTGTATTTTATATTTATTGAACTTCTCAAAATAACTTGGGCTCGCTGAAAAATTTTTACTTTCTATAAATGTTAGATTTTTTATTAAATAAGTTTTTTTATTAACCTTTAAAAGGAAAATAAATATTCATAGTTTCAACTAATATTTTATATTTCACTCCTATTAAATTACATGTTTAAAAATCAGCTATAGAAATATAGTAGCAAAATCTGTTTTGCAATTAATAGTCAAATTTTTACTAAAGTGTTTAATTAAATCACCTGATTTGAATCTAATAGCAATTGCTTGTCGAATATCTAATTGCTTAAAATAAACGAACCGAATTAAAGTAATTTCAGATCTACGAATTCAATTCAAAATGTGATATCATTTCGAAACTTCTGGAAAAGGAAGTGAGGTGTAGTGGGTTTAAATTCATTTAAGTTATAATACAGAAATACTCTTACCATATATTTTTATATTTATAGCTTACGAAATTTCTACTCAGTTCTTAGTAATAGTGATATAGTTGATCTCACTGGTATAATAACAGGACCGCAGAGTTTAGAATGGTAGGTTTCGACTTCTGGATCTGTTGAGCAATGGGAGATGAGTAATGGTGGATTTGTTTTATTCCTCCTATAATACGAGGTGGCTATCAAAAAATATTTAGTCTTTAGGATGTCTAATATAAGAAAGTCAAATGATGCACAAAGTATCTCAAAGTGCTTGGTAAATTTCAGCTACAAAATTTCATATCAATTTATAATTTAACATTCTCTTTGTTTATGCACTAATACCTAACCGTAGTCACGCAACTTACCTAAATGAAACTTGATCAATATTGGATGCTCCTTATAGGCATTTTAGAAATAAAAAATTGGTTGGTCAAAGCTAAATAAGTACTATAAATTTGGGTCGCTTTAAAATGAGATTTAAAAACTTGTCACTTAATTTCTAAATTTCCTTAAATCAAATTTTCCAATTCCTTCTGCTTATACTGTTGTTAGACCGAAGGTATATAAATATTTTATACTTATATACCTCCGGTTTATATTGAAGACTTGTGTCAATGTTTTCTTAAATAGATAAAGCTGTAATATTAAAATACGATTTTAAATAGATTTAAATTATTAAAATTAATAACTTCAACATTATAGAAGAAAATAAATTCACAAAAATATTGAGCTGTATTCCACAACAAAATTTAATTCTTCCTGTCGCCGAGGAAAGCACATGTGGAATTGCTTTTCTTAAATTCGTGGTTTTTAAGCAGTAAATAAGAGCAGCATGTTATAGTTTTGTCATAAGTCTGTATTTCTGTAAGTCAAAAAAGCAATTATTGGTACCATGATTGTAAACTGTCCCAAACTATCAACTAAATGTTTTTAATTTTATAATGAAAGAAATGACTAGAGTGCTAAACACCTGCATAAAAAAATTTTTTATTCACTTTTGGTTTGTCAATTTAGCTGGAAATTCAGGTAGGGCATTTTAATTCTGAAAGTATATTTTCCGAAGTGGCCAGAATGACTTTAATTAAAAAAATGTTCTTATTGTAAATTTTCAATGTAAATTATGCGATTGATCTCTTGCTATACACTTTTGTATCTTTAAAATTAGATGTGTGAAACCAAAACTAGACTTAAGATTTGATCTTTTAAATAGATAAGAGCTTTTTTATTTCAAATGATAAATCTTTGGATGTCTGGCATCAAGTGTTGATCCGAGATAGTAGCTGAAAGATTCGCACCCCCTGATTTCCACATCCACAGTTCGGGGGTAGAAGGTGGGTTTACTAGCTAGAATCTAGAATTTGTAAAGATTTGGTATGTTTCAAAAGTGCAAATCACATTAAATTAACATAGAATGTTAAAAGGGATTGTACAGCGACAGTAACTGATTCTATTAGATGTATTTTATCTAATTGATGCTGGTTGAAACACCAAATGCCTTTTTTAGTCATAATTGTACTGTAAGCAACAAGAGCAATTTCTAAAAAATGTTTTTGTCGTATGGACGCGGAAAACTTTCTAATATATTGTAGTAACAAAACTATGACATCGAACAATATTGTAAAATTCTTCTGATAGTAGCACTTTTCCTCAACAATAGAAATTGTTTATCCAATTTGCAGTGGAAGAAAGATATTCCTGCAGGATTCATTTAAACTTACACAGAGCTCCTGAATCAATCTACTGATCCAGAAAAACAGATCGAGTTTCTGTATTTCTAAAATTAGGAACTAAATAAAAATGAGATGTATTGGTCCCTGATTCCTAAACACAGATCCTGAACTGGGTAAGAAATTATTAAAAATGAACGAAGTATTTCCATTTAATTTAAGTTTCTTTTCTGGCATTAGAATTTGTTTGCGTTGAGTTGGAATACTCCAAGATTTAATATTTTGACATTTTATCTTCCAGCTCTTAAAAGAATTTTAGTCTCTAAAGGTATATATTAGAGATTATAATTTGAAATGTCAATTCCGTTGAAGAAAAGAATTAGCTGAATTAGAAAATTTAAATTTTTGTTATGTAACCGTAATTCTCTTTAAACCGTAAAATCCAATCGAAAAGCTGCAAAAAGTATTAGTGTTACGCGAATTAAAGTTTGCAGGAAAACCAAAAATTCATAAGCACAATTTTAAATTAGCATATCTATAATTTTTTAACAATACAATGAATGGAATTTAATTATTGAATCAACTTTAAGGCTTATGATTCTAACACAAAATTTTCAACGACTTTGTTATGAATCAATATAAAAGAAAATATGCATAAAAAGTGAATGTTCAAAGCAAAAACTGTTAAATTTATAGGAAATTAAATAATATTGCTTTCATGAATTTATGTACATGTTATTAATTTTAATTTTTTAGTTTTATTTTATTAATGGACCTATGATTATTAAAATAGGCACTTTTTTTTAAAGCAAATGAGTACCTGCTTTTTATTCATCCTCAAAGAATATTTTCTCTATTTCTAACACAGGAAATATCTCTTTTAAATATTTTGTATAATATAGAAATGTTTATACTTACTGAAAACATTATTAAAATAAGTACTCTCCCTTTTTCAAACGGATGGCAAACTTTTTCAAAAGTACTCTCCCTTTTTCAAACTTTTGATTTTTAGGCAAATACTGAAACTAACTTTTAGTGCACAAGTAGATTTATTTTTCTGATAAGATGTCAGTTTTTGTAATACTGAAGTATAATTTTTTCTGATTGTGCTTTTATATTATATTCATTTCTTTTAAATGTATTTCATATATCAAAATTCTTACCAATACATATTTCCATTTTTTAAAGACAATTATCAACGATCTAACTCAGTTACTAATATCAATTCTTTAATTTTTCATTATATTTTGAATTTAAAACAATGAATAATTTTAGAGACTAGATTTAATGTCCAGTTTTAAACTATAAAAAAAGTCTGCCTTAAAATCTAACTTTTGGCACAGCTTGCCCTCTTTGAGGCTTTGCGCCACAAAACCCACCCTACCAACTTCTCTCAATGTCTTTTGGCCCCTTAATAGCCCTAGATTCACCACAGGCGATTTTATGAATAAAGGGATTTTTTATGACCTTGAACAACTTTCGGTGGCTTACACTAGCCACTAGTCTTCAAACTCCATGAAGGAAAATTAATTGAATTAACTTAAAAATTATTTTGGACAAGACTAGCTTTTAATTTTTTAAGTATTTTTTAGGTTTTTTAATCTAATTATTCTATATCGAATAAAGTAGCAATCAGTTCTTGTTGTACAAGAATGAATATTTAGGCGTTTTGATTATTGCTCGTATATATGCATAGACCTTTTTAAAGTTTTGCTTCATTAATGAATTTTTTTAACTTATTAAATACAAAATGATGTAATTCAAAATATTTAATATAGGTAGATGCTTAAAATTTAATGCATTTATTTTTTTAATATATTAACACAAGTATTTTTTAATTTTGTAAGAAACACAGAAACAAAGTTACTACTTTTGTTTCGATTCTAAGTTTAAATACATAACTAGTCGGAATTCCGAATAGAATTTATAACCGGAATCTCCCATGAAATTTTTATTTTGCTGATTATATATTCTTCAAAAGGATGTATAAATGGATATATATATATATATATATATATATATATATATATATATATATATATATATATATATATATATATATATATATATATAAAACACTTCACATATTTTTATTTTTTAGCAATGCTAATATGTGAACCTGATACATAATTCTTACTGAAATTGTATATATCATTTATCTATAACCAATTAAAATGTATTAAACTATTTTCCAGTTTTAAAAAGATTTCATATTCATTCAAGTAGATTGCTCAAATTAAATCAACTTTTAAACATTAACTAGAAATAACAAACTTCTTCCCATCTTATTCAATGGAATATCTAATAAAAAAAAATATCAGATCGATCATATATATATACTAGGTAAAATTTGTTTCTAAAGAGAAATTCTATTCACTTGATAGAATTTGTGAAGAATAATTAGTAACTTTGTATTCTCATAGTTCCTTAAACTAAATAAAAATGAAAAAATATTTCTATACAAATATCGTTCCTTTATCATGCATTTTTGTAATTGATTTATGATGAGAATGGAATCATCAGTTTAGTCAGAAATTCAGAAACAGGAAAAAGTTGCTAAGAATTTTTAGGATAAATTAAATCCGTACTTAATATATACTTATAGTAGTTTCGAAGTTTTGTCTCCCCATTTAAAAACATTTTCCTTTAATGTACACAACTAAAAACATTAACTGAATTTTAAAATGCTGTCTAGATCTCCAAAAATTTTTTAAAGATTAAGACGAATTTTAATTTTATAAAATGAAATATTAAATAAATTGACAGAAATAAGTGTGTGTACTTAAAGCTCGGTAAATCGATAAGTACAGAAAAGTTCTAGGTTGCGAAAATTTGAAAGATTTTTCCTATTTACTATTTTATTTTTTGCATTAACTTGTTTGTATAAATGTTTTAAATTACATAACATCGAGTTTCGGTATCAAGAATGCTTTATCACGTAAAACAAATACTTCATGATATTGATATTGATGTTATCGGGTTTATTTCGGTGGCAATACAACTCAAATGACAAAATCACCTACCAGAGATATCTTATTTCCTTTAGAACGTGAAATATAAGAAGTAGAATCCATTGGAAGAAGTTCTTAAAAAAGAAAATATTGATGACATCATATATTTTCTGCCAATCTAAATGGAACACTAAAATGCGCATGCGCTAATTTGAGTAACCGGAGAAAAAGATTAAAAAATTTCAGTGCTGGAGTCAATTCAAAAATTTTGACCGGAGCTTAAATTTACCAGCCCGGGCTAATTTCGATAGTTATTTGATAGGTGGCCCAACCCTAACGATCGAATCTAATGAGTGGCTCGATTTGCAAAGGGAGTCAAAAAGCCAAAGATGTGCTGGCTTCTTCTCCAGAAGTAGTACCTTCGAACAAAAAAGTTTCATTGCTGTATATACCAGGGCTTCTTTGGGAACACGAAAGTGTTATTTGGGATAATACTTTATTTTCAACACTTAGTAAGTACTTTTTTTAATACTTGTAAGTCTTGAAATTATTGAAACTTAGTGCTATATGAAAAATTAAGAATTGGTTACTTTCTAAACTATTTGAAGTCCTCATAGCAACTCAGCTTGTACATGGTGTTAATATTATCTTGATTATTTAACTTCATAGAGGTTTTGCTTGCATAAAAATCTCAATACAAATTATATATGTCTGATATTAAATCTAACCATTATCTGGAATATTTTTATAACTAATGAAGTTCTAGAATTGGTTAACTTTCATACTTTTTTTAGGTTTAATTTACTTTTAGAATATTTGTAGATTAATTGAAGTATATATGGTAATGCTTTATCTAATTTATATAGAAGCTATCATTAGGATATTCAAAACTAGTTGAAAGTTTGCAAACTTATCAGATTTGTAGTTTTGATTATCTTTATATTGTAATCTCCTTAATCATAAAAATCGTGGCATGGTATTTCATAACTAATTAAAGTTATAAAATTACATAATATCTAAAGCATTCCTATATAGTGGATATTCAGGTTTAAAATGTTCTTGTGCACTAGAGATCAATTTTTAGAACTTGAAATTTAAGGGAAAGTTTAATGCCTTAACTTTGCTATTTGAAAACTTATAATTTCCAAATATATAATTCGGCTTAATTTCTAATCTTGAAAAATAGTATGGATTAGAATAAAATTAGTCACAAATTAATCTCTTAAAAATTAAACATCTTAATTTCTTAATATTTCTCTGAACTTACATTTTAAATTTTAAGTCAATTTGAATTTTACTGCTATCTTAAAACAAGTTAAGAGCTATTATAAGTTGAGAGTTATATTTTAGAAAATTATGGTTTAAATTTCGTTTTGATGAAAAAAGTTGGTATTTTATTGATATTTTGGAAAAGAAATCGAAAAACTGAATATTTATGAATAATTATTTATAGCAATACTTTGCTATTTATTTTGTTTTCAAATATTTTCTGTTTTAATGGAAATTTTTTTGTAAAATAATTTTAAGACACTGAAAATCTAGGAAAGCTGTTAAGTTTTGCTCTCTAAATTTTTTAAAATTTTGCTATAAATTTAAATTTTCACTTGATTTCTTTGATCCAGTAGTTACTGATAGAACTGACAATTTGATTTTTCTTTGAATAATATTAAATAATAAATATTGTATAAATTTGAAATTTTGGCGTTTTCGATGAAATTTTACTGTAATTCGAAATGCTAAACATTTTTTTACAGACGAGTCTCCCAAAATGCTCTTTCCAAAAAGTGATTTTTTATTCAATTAAATTTTTATCAATAAGAAACTGTTTTTGCATATTGATCAAAATAAGTGTCAAAATGCCATGGTTTAAAAATGACTGATCTGACTTTTGTAATCTCAAAACGAAATATCTTAGAATATTTATTTCGAAATTCAGATTATATATATACATACAGATATCTGAGCAGATATTCCAATTTTTAAATTCTATTGTACTACAAATTTATTTCACACATTTCATCCATTTTTATTAATGTTAAGTTTTTCATGTATCAAATTACTTAAAAATTACTTCTAGAAATTCTAGAATCATTTTCATTGTGCCAAGATAATAACTGAGTAACTATTAAAGGTTTTCAATTTAATAGTTTGTGGCCATTTCGGTTAAAGGTGTTTATTCAATTCATTCTTATATATATTTAGATCATACATTTTAGATCTACATATTGTGAACACTAATTCTCTATTTAAATTTATTTTCACTTTTTTAAAGACATTTTTATGGGGTAAAAGCTTTTTACAACTTTAGGAACTTAAATGTAAGTAACTTTGTAATTTTGAAAAGCTAATTTTTTTTTTATTCCCTGTACTATTATATACTTCCTATACATCTATATATTTTAGAATGTTTCTGGCTTTAATATGTGGAAAAAAACTTTCTACATTAGATTGTTACTTATTAAATATATTGAAAATAAGTAAGCAGATCAATCGATAATGGAAAATTTAATAGTTATTGACTAAAATGAGTTAAGATTCATAACCTGAATGTTACTTTAAGATACGAATTTTTAGATTTCACGTTCAATGAGAAATCTTGATTCTGATAATTCATTAAATGTGATTTAATGTTTATAGTGGTTTGTGCAATAATCATAAAATTACTTTGATTTACTTGATTTTCAGAATTTTCTAAATTTAAAAGTAGCTGTAAATTTAGAGCATGAACGAATGGATCCTTGCATGTAATCAAGTTGAGATATTGTATTAGACCATTCAGTTGTACTATAAAATGGTATTTTAGCAAACGTTACGAGATTTAAATTAAAATTGAGTACTGTTTTTTGTGTGGTTAAATTAAATTGTATTACAATTTAATTGATAATCAGCTAAGCTGCTTAATTATTCTATTAAATTGTATTGCATTTATCCCATTATCAATGTATTTTCTTACCAATATTTAGTAAAATTTCTTGTTTAAAAATAATAGAATATTTAGTGTTTAAAATTTATGGTTTAACTTACGATAAAAATTAAAAATGCAATCCGCTTTTATTCTATTAGTTGGTAGCTAACTAAATAAACTTGAGTTCATTTCAAAATCCTTATTTTGATTAATTCTACAATTTTATTTTGCGTTTATGGATTCTAACACTTATTTAATTGCATAACTGCAATGTTTAACTTGTCACATTGGCAATAAAACTTCTGTTTAATTTTTTTTGGTCTACTTTTCAACACTAGCCGAATCAACTCTAGTGACACATAGTGTGAAACAAAATTCTTGCCAGTTACTCAGTTAAGATTTTAAATATTTACTCTAATAGTGAAATTCTGATAATGGATGGTTTACTTTTTATTTTTACTGTGGTACATAAATCAATATTAAATAATTTTCGAATATATTAACAGTAAGATCTCTTTTATAAGAGACCTTCAAGTTAAAGGGAATAAAGATTTGTTCGAGGAAATATTAGAGAAAAAAATAAGATAAAGAAATAAGTTAAAATGAAATAAATTTTTAAACTAATGAAGTTTTATTTCCTAAAAAAGTTGTTTCTTGAGAGATTGATTTGTTGGGGAAATGTTAATACATCAAAGATTTTATTTAGCATAAAAATTTTGAGTCCATTATTTGTTTTTATTTCACTTATATTCATCACAGATAATTAATACATAAAATATTGCGAAAATATTTCTACGAAAAATATCTCCGATTTTCGTAGAAAATCTGACATATTTCTACGAAAAATTCTAAGTATTCGAAATGGATGTGTGTGTATAAAAAAAAAAAAAGTATGCAAATATAGATTATAAATCTTGCATTCCCATTTATTTCTTGAAATTATTAGGGATAACCCTAGGAAGCTTGATTTTTTTTTTTTTTTCCCCTTCTAATTCCGAAAAATTCGTGTTCATTGCAGTTGCCCTTATAAAGAGAAATACCTAAAATATGAATTGTGATTTTTTAATTTTGAAAAATCAAAAAACTAACAAAAACAGCAAGAAAAACAGCCCTTATTTTTAATTTTTGGAAAAATGAAAAATACATCTAAGAATTTGGTTAAACTTTTTCTAATATTGTCTTTCGTTTTTCATGATTGGAAGGCAAAATGTGTTACTAATAATTTCCAGAGCTTACGTTTATCTTTTGTTCAAAAACAGCGATGAAGAGGTAACGTAGCATGAACTTATTTATAAATCCAGCCACTCTCAGAAGAATTTCAAAGTATTGCCTTATTAAAAAAGTTCTCTCAGAAAAATTTCTTTTTAATTTATTTCTGCGAATAAAATCACTATCTATCCATTAATAGAGCTTTTATTTATAGTCTAGTCTATAGGGAAATAATTTCGTTACCGAAAAAAAATGGGCGCCCTTCTGTTATTTTTTTGTATGTACGATACTATTTTTTACGAACTTCTAATTAACGAACTATTGGATGGTCCTTGACAGGATCCCATAGGCGTATAATTTTAATCCCCATTTACAAGCTAAATTTTTGAAAAATCTTAAGAGTTCGCTTTTAGGCATTTTCCGTTTGCGTTTTTTTTTTTGCTTTTTTTTTTTTTTTTTTTTTTTTTTTTTTTATGGTTCAGAAACTTGGGTAAATGTTATTGTTGGAGAATCTGAACTGGGATAAGTAACTGCAGAATTAAATACTAATTAATCAGTATAATAGTTTCGATTCTAAAATCATAATTAAACGATACTTTTATAAATCCTAGTGATTTATATCATTAGACTTTGACATATTAATAGAAGCCACCCTCAAGTATTTATCCCGGATTTTTCGAAAAAATGCGTAGGGCAATTCTTTAACTTCCAACCCTTCATGCATTTGAGTATGATCAACGGCTTCAAGTGAAAATATCGTAGGATACTTCTGT
This sequence comes from Latrodectus hesperus, assembly GCA_037975125.1. NCBI lineage: Eukaryota > Metazoa > Arthropoda > Arachnida > Araneae > Theridiidae > Latrodectus > Latrodectus hesperus. The sequence continues at coordinate 53,307,179 of CM075862.1, read as the reverse complement.
ATAAAATGTCTCGGAATTGCCTTAAGAAATTAACATTCTTGAATACAATTCACTTGTGAATGTGTGCTTGGATTGTGATATTGAATGGCGACTTTCGGTTGCCACATTAAAAAAAAATGAATGCATATTGTAAAACAAGCAAATTAAACAACATTGAGCCGCAACAGCTACTTGGCAATTTTTTTATTTCCTGATACAAAACATTCATAATTCCTATTGTTACAGATTCTTAGATTTTTAACAAGTTCCGTGTGATAGCACGAACTCTGCACGGAATGGGTTTTCAATGTTCGTATCGGCAATTTTGTTTTGCGCAATTGAAGGTAACCTGCGGAACGAAAACAAAAGTGAATTATAAAATATAAAATAAAAATTCATTTTGAAGCATGCAAAATTGCAAGCGTTTAATCAAATTTCATTTAAGTAACATTAAATTTAAAAAAACTAAAAGTATTATAAACTTTGGCACCCTTGTGCTGTGAACAATTTTGCCACCCACACGCGGCGACCCTGGTTGGATATCGTCTAAATTGCTCATCTATAATTGTGTGTAATTAATAGCATCCCATCCCATGTCTCTTCTGTCTTTATTACTTTTTGGTCCTTGCGCCATAAAAACCAACCGATCTGTCTTGCTTACGCTGACGTCACTTTAAGCTTCTGCGGATCCACAACGTTATTTATCACGTGGCTACAAACTTCGGACAACTAGTGGACAGAGCTGCCTGAGATACGTCAGAACTTTTCTGCTTGAAAGCGTGATAGTCAAGTTGAAGAATTTCAGCTCAAAAGCGGCTACGACGTATTTTTGCTCACAATAGAAACCACCTCTTTATAAGAAGATTTATCGATGGGTCATGACTCGAACCACATTCCTTGAAATCTTTTCTTTGATAACTAATACTGAACCAGAGTTTCTCGCCAAATATTTAAAATATTGAGTATTTTCGATAAGATTAATCCTTAAAATTTAATTATTGAATCTGCCGATTTTGATGTAAAATTAAAAAGTAATTCTTGATTAAATGAAAGTAAACAGTAATTTTTGATGACCTTTTTCCAGTCTTAAAATATATATATCCTACCAGTTTGGAAAAGCATTACTTTTTAAGCCACGCAACTTGTCCAGTGATTAGTGTGCTTGACTGGGGATAGGGAAGTCCTAGGTTCGAATCCCGGTTCGGGCATGGATGTACTTTCTATCTATATCCTGTCTTTGTCTTTTCCATGCATGAATGGGTTGTGAATGGTTGCCTACCTTATAAATGGGTACCTATTGCATGTGTGTACTGAGTAAGTCGGACTCCACACCTAAATATGGTTCAGTTGGAAAAGAGTGGAGCAGCACACCCCATAATGCCAGCCTAGCTTGGCTCACGACAACATTACCTTTGAAATTTCGATAATTTTCTTGGATTTTTATTTTTGTGTATATATTTGTGATATTCATCATTGAACTGATATTTTTCAGCCCCTTTTAAAAAAATTATTGCAAGCCCTCCCCATTAAATGTGAATAAATTTTTGTTATAAATTTACTATGTTATTCTCTTTCGAGAAATGTAATTAATGAATTAAAGAGTTAATAATTTTTTTTAATTTTCCAGTTTTCAGAACTTTTTAAAAATTTAAAATAAACTGCTTAATGTTAACATTTTTTGTAAAAATTTTTATCCGAAATTTTACTTTACATAAAAGTAGAATGCCTATAAAGTTCATAATTTTTATAATTACGACTCCTATAATCTTATAAGATTTGATAAGTGAAACTTATACTATCGTAATTCTGTTTACGCAGCAGAAGTTTCGAGAGCTTCTAAAGAATTCAGATAACTTTTAAACGATTTAAACGTTTTTCACTTAATCATTACTGATTAAATTTCATTAAAACACAGCAAAATTAAAGATCAGACCGTTGTCTATTAAAGGATGAATTATTACAATTTTATAAGTATTCGACAATATTATTTCAAACAGCTTCCCATTTACGTATAGACGTCAAGAGTTCGTTTCAAGGAAGACAACTCGTCACGCATGTGACTAAGGGGATGTTTACGCACAGAAGGTTTTCGAACATTCTAATTGAGATGAGAAACTTCTTTCTCACCCTGATTCATTGCTACTATCTTTCAAAAGTGCAAACGAAGAACTTGCAACCAAACAAATTTTCTTATAAGAACTACGTGAAAATTTAAAATAGTGAGTAGCTCAATAAATTAATTCCAGTGAATTTTTGAAATTAAAAATTACTAAAATGCAAATCTAAAAATCTAATGAATCCAATTCTAAGAAAAATGCGTATGAAATTACTTTAAACTTAAATCGTATTTAATTTTCTTTTCAAAGGAAAGGAATATTTTTCATAAATATAACGTATATTCATGAATGACAAAATAATCGATGAAAAATACTAAATACGCAAAGAAAACTTATAATTCTCAATATTTAAATTTTTAATTAAAACAATACGTTCTATACAAAGCCTCTTTAATTAGGAGACTTTATAAGGTATATTTTAGATGTTTTGCATTAGTAATTTTACGAATACAAAACTTTTAATACTTTTATTTTTAGCATATATAAACTGAAATTTATATTTGATTAAAATAATATCTGAAAACCTTTTTTTTACAATGACAAATGTTTTTATCTAAGGTTCAGTTTCGAATTTAAAATAAAACATTTAACTAATAAATTTAGGCCTTAACTCTTTGAAATAAACCAAAAATTAATTTTCAAAAGGTGTAGAAATGTAATTTTTAATGAATTAAAAAATTTTTAAATATCTATAAATTTCTAATTTATTTAGTCTCGATTTTTAAAAGTGGATCAATACGAATCAGTTTTGGGATTTATGCTGAAAATTAACATTGAAAACTTGAAAAATTAATTTATTTGAATTATTGAAATAAAAGTTAAACTAACTTTGAAATGGAATCAATAAGCGAACGTTGATTGAAGTCCATTACTAAATTTCTTTATAGTTCAAGTACATCATTTATAACGTATCCTTTGAGCTGATAAGCACAGCATATTTAAGGAATACGCTATTCTACTATTAATATAAATTAATAGTAGAGCATATTTTTGAATTTCATAAAATGTATAATTCTTTGTAAAATTTCAAAAAGGATTGTAACACATCTTTTAAAATTATTTAAATTCCTTAGTGTTTGTAATTCAGATTATTTTACTATTTCACCAGATTACTTTGCAATATATTAGTTCGAGTTAATGAGAATATATTATTGAAAGAAATATCGGAATTAAAAAGTTAAATAATCAGCAAATTCTGTTATCTGCATTAAAATTTGATTAATTTATGCACAGAACACTGAAAATGGAAGTTTGTCTTACATTTAAGAATTGTATTTTAATTAGCAATAATATACGAATAAAAATGTATCCTTTTTCGTACATATTTTATAATGGGCTTTTTACTGTCGAGCAATAAAAGAAATTTCTGAATATTAAACAAGTGACACATAAAAATCCTTATGAACTTTTCCCATTGCAAGGTTTTTAGGGTCATAAGGAATTTAAATTCAAAACATTTAGATAACATAAAAAAACTTTAGTTAATTTCTTCAACATTTTATAAACTATCAAAAAATAGCTAAGCCTTTTCTAATGGTAAAACTAATAGCACTGATACAAAAATGTTCAGATAAAATACTATAAAAATTTGTGTATGTTAAGCAAAATATGAAAAAATGTATACATTTAAAACTTGGTTTATATTATGATAATAAAAATCTGAAAAATATTTGTCATTTGAAAAAGGACAGCAATATTGAAATATATTTATTTTAATACTGAAATATTATTAATCACCGATTTAGCCGGGTGACTGATAGCGAAAGAAATTTTACATCCAGCTTTCTTAGGGAGTGTTTTTCTTGTCTAATTATTTGGCCACACTAAGAAAAGTGGCACTGTAGTTAATATTCCGAGACGGAACACATGCTGTATTTTAATGGAAGTTATTGCTCTTTTCAGCCAATACATTCAGTTGTAGTGCTACTTTTTAAACTGAAAATCTGTCCATACATCCATGCTTCTGTTGAAGAAAATTTGCATTCTTCTGAAATACCATCATTAGAACTTAGTAAATTCTCTGAGATACGATGAAATTGCATGCCCAGTAAGGTTGGAAGATAATGCTAAAGACTTATAAAATAAAAATGAGGTTTAATAGTACCCATTCCAACTTTTGATAAATAGTTTTGTTAGTTTTTCTCGCAACACCCAAGCCGAGCTGGCAGCTGAATGGTAAGTGTTTTTGCCTTGGGTTCAATAATTTGTGGGTTCGAATCCCTATTGGGCTAGGATGTTTTTAATGGTTCGTAATCTACTTTAAAATATTGGTCTCGGTCTAATAAGCACTCGTGAGCGAAAAAATGACCGTTTAGTGACAAACAAATCCGCAACCAATTTCAATCTTTTCCATAGAAAATCTTCGTCATCGCATCTGAAAATGATTTTAAATGATTCAAAGTTTAGATTAGAATGTTGAAGTCTATCAAAATTAAAAATTGAATTCTTCAGAAAGACGCAAGAGATGAAATACTATTGTTATTGAAAATACCATTTAGAGTTAATAAGTTTTCATTAAACTTCTGACCATTTGAAACAATTGTTTGATCTGAATGAGATTTGAGCAATATTTTATAAAACAAAGGTATTGCTCTTTATCTGTCTCTCGAATCATAGCTGACATGTCGTTACTACAACTACAAAAGTTCCAAAGAATAATTAGGAAAACAGAACGCGATTGCACCAAATATGGTATTTAATGAAAGTATTCAATTTAAAAACTATCACTACTGAAATAGCTGTTAAAATCTTGATGAATTTTATGTATTGTATATCAATAAACGAGACGAATAAGAGGGTAATTTTGCATATATTTGGGTGCTTATATTTTATAAGTACAGATATATCTACAGATAATTTTCTAACAATCTTATCCTAAAAAAATTTTCTGAAATGTTCAGAATTTTTACTTAATTTTTCAAGTTTAATATTATAAAAAATATTTTTGAACTTGTATTGAAAGATAAATTATTTCACAAAATTTAATTTTAAAAGATAAAATTTATTTTAATTTTTTGGAAGTAAAATTTTTTTCGTCTGCATATAAGCAGAAAATTCTTGTTTCCGTTTTGAGGGGAGTGATGATATTTAACCAGGAAATCACGTGACTGACGTTGAACACGTGGGAAATATATAGCGTGTCGGTGGAAGTGCTGGGCGTTTGTCCTTTCCCTTTTTAAGTTTCTTTTTGTTTACTATTGATTTTGTTTCTTTTAGTAATAATTTTAAGTTTAATTTCCCCCGTATAATTTTATTAATATGACCAACAACAGAAGGATATATGTCGGAAATTTACCAGTAGGAGCAAATGAAGAGGCTTTAAAAGGAATTTTCCAGCAACAAACGGGCGTTCCGCCTAAAAATATTATTCTAAATAGGAATTATGCTTTAATTGATTTGCCGGATAACGTAGCTCTAGAAAAAGCAGTAGAAATGCTGAATGGTAAATTTATTGTTTATAATTTTTGTTTTTCTGTTTATTTTTAAGTGTACACCATGTGACTTTATCTAATGTTTTTATCGGCTGTATCACCGGTAAGGTATGCAATGAGATTAATCATACAAATATTTTTTATATTGCGTTTTTTTTGTATTAACTTAAATATGAAATGATTTGTATTAAGTAACTCTTAATCTTTTTAGAATTTTTCTCCTATTCAAAGAATATTACTTATTTTAGATTGTGTCATTGAATTTTAATTTAATTGGTAGTCATCTGTTTTCAACAACTTTAAATTTAAAGCAGTGTAAAGTTCATAATTGTAATTCCTCAGTTTACTTCTGGATCTCTTGTCTTAAGCAATATCATACAACTTTGTTCAGTACATAAGTTCGAGAAATATCTCAACTTTAAAACAATAAATTTATATCAACTTACATAAATACATAAAATTATAAATGTTATTTTATATAGGCAAGAACTATTTACTAATATGGCATAATCCTTGATTAAAATTCACCGAAATATTCTGATAATTTGAATCTGTTTAAAAGCTAGTTTGTATTAAAATTTTAAAATTGTTATACTTATGCCTTTTACTGAATAATTAACCTATATGATTACTTTGACTTGTGTTGAAATTCTTGATTTAATTCATATTGATTTTACTAAGTTTATTAAAACATTCTTAGATTTGAATATTTACAATATGAATATTAATTACGTATAACTCCATATAATTGAAACATTTCTATTCAATTTGAATCTTTAAGCATTGTTTATATTTAAAATTTAAGTGAAATAATAAGGTTTGCAGATTTGTTCTTTTTGTCGTAGAGTATCTAGAGTATAAGTTTTTGCAGAAATAAGTGATTTGTGGAAATTTTGTAAAAATTAAATTATTTTTTTGGTGTGATATTTCTCAAATTAGCACAATTTTAATGTGATAGTAATGCAAAAATTTTCCAAAATTAAATCTAAAATTTAAGTGAATCAACTAAGTTGATTTAGTGTAATTTTTGACTTAATTTTCATGTATATAAAACAATATCATTTTAATGATAGTCGTAGGTTAATAGCTGTTTAATATGAACATATCTATTAACAATATACCTGAATGATTTTATATTAATGTGCCTGTAAATTTTAGTTTTGGTTTTTAACATAAAGATAATATTGTACTTACATATTAATGATATTTAAGATTTTTTGAAGTTTATACTGTGTGTGAATAGATAATTGTTAGAAATAATTTTAATTGTGTATATTTAACTTGTACTTTGTTACTTACATTATTAGAAGTTCATTTAGTTTTGATTTTAATCCTTTTAATTAGACCACGTTCCTAACAATTTGGTAGCATGTACAATTTTGGACCTTGCGCAATTAAATGCAACCAACCTAACAACTTGATTCCTAAGCAGTCTGTTTTTAGTTTTCGTGTTCTAATTGATAAATTTAAAGATTTTTCAATTTGTACTATGGGCTTCTGTTATCATTGTCGAATGATTAGCACTGACCTTTGATTTAATAATTTGATTTCTACCCCAACATTAAGTGTTTTAGATAATTCAAATCAATTTTAAACTGTAGCTCTTGGTCAAGTTAACTAATATTGTACTAATATCATGGAGTGATAAATCCCTATTTTCTCATTTATCCTGGCATTGACATTTTAGAAATGTTATATAAAGTTGATTCATTAAAGTACTTTGTTAAAGTACTCGCGTATTTATATAACAACATAAATACCTACATTTCTAGATATTCTAAAGTTTGATTTGCTTAATTTTGAAGCTTGAATGTTAATGACTTCAAAGTGTAAATGATTTACTTAATTCAAAATATTGAGATTAAATATATTAGTCTAGATTCTTGTATAAAATCTAATAAGACTTGCATTTATATATCAAGTCTTCAAAACTTGAAAGATTTTTTTAAGCAAACTCAAGTTTTTAAAATTTATGTACAAAGGACATTACCTTTATGAGTTTGTTTAGTTACTTATATTCTGTAATTATAATTTTTATAATTGTCATTTGACCATTGCTTGAAAAAGAGCTGTCAGCCAATTGACTAGCACTCTTGCTTTCAGTGCTACGAATTAGTGGTTCAGAATCAAATCTAAATTATATGTCCTAGTTATATTAACACTGGTGCACAGAAATTAACAGGGCTATAGCTAAAGTGGGAGAAACTCTCCTCTGCTGTTGATCTGTTTTGGAATTCATATTATAATTAAGGTCAAATGAGCTATTTATTCAGAAAAATAATTGTGGAGTGCCAACCATATTCATTATAACATAAGTGGATATTGAAGTCTCTAGTTTTAATTTTTTTATGTTAATATATAATAAATTCTTCTATAATTAACTATTTCATTGAAAATTTCATTTGCCTTATTTTTTGTAAATGGAAATATATTTTCTTTTAGACTTTTAATTGATATAAAAATGTTAAAATGAATTTAGAATCATATGAATTTTGATGATGAGATTAAATATTTTTCATTTAAATAAAATTTTACCTACAAATGTAAAAGTAGCATGTAAAATTCTTCTAATTTATATTTGTATTTGATCAGTAACATAATTTTTATTCTGTTTTGTTTCAGGCTTTGAAGTGATGGGTTCCCAGCTATTGGCAGAGCCATCTTTAAATCAAAATAGAAGGCAAGTTTTAGTTCAGTAATATGTTTATCAAAAATCTGTTTTGTTGTTTATATTTGTAATTCTGTTTGCTATAGTATTTTTCTGTTGAAATTTTTTAGATAATTCTGTTTTTTAAGCTGTTTAACTGAATAAGAAAAATGAGCAATAGTGAAATTTGTAACTTGAACACTGCTTATTAAGCTTAGTATACACTACAACCTATTTTTGTGTGGTGGATTAGGACTGTGTAAAAGAATGCATAATATTCTGGTAAACCTTAAGAGCACGGCTATAAAAAATTTTCACAAGAAAAACATTTGTTTAGTAAATAAGGACTGCATAATATTTTATCATAGAAAATAATTCAAAACTTTTTTAATAAAATCAAGACACCAGGTTTGTACAATAAGAATAGTGATACCTCAGTTAGGCATAGCAGGAAAGTTAACTTAATGTAGATAACCAAAGCATTTTAACCCCTTGACAGTGTTGCCCAAATTCAGTTTGGGCAATTATTGCGTGCAGTATTTGTGATGCCCGAACTCAGTTCGGGCAGAAGAAAAATTAACGTTTTTATTTTGTGAAGTCCGAGCTGAGTTTGTTTCTTCTTTAGGATACTTAATTCCTTATTTTCCTAATAAATGTGGTCATAGTTTTTACCAATTCCAACTTTGGTTCTGAAGGTAGTCCATGACTACAACAGTATGGGAGGTGATACTAAAGTCGATTAACATCCTACAGACTTCCTGGTTGCTAGAAAAGGAGGTAAAAATATTAGTGGAAAATTTTTTCCATCTCCTACACCAGGTGTTTTATAAATAACTCCTTTATTTTGCATACTTCAGCAGGAGTTGCGAAAAATATGAACTTCAGAAAATCAATTGTTGAACTAAATAACCAAATGTTCAACTACCAGGACCATTGCGTCCTAGTGTAAGCTTACTGCGCCATGCGCCTCACAGGTCGACACTTTCCAGAACACATCCCATCAATGGGGGAAAGTCTACTCCAACCAGGCGGTGTTGCTGTCGTAAAACCGATGAACAAGGGAAGAGAAAAAGACACGAGACAAGAGTTTATTGTAAAAAGTGCAATATACAGTTGGCAAAAAAAGTATTAGAACAATAAGAATTTTTAAGTTCTCAAGGTAATAAAATGAAACTTTTGTCACATAGTATATATATTATGTAATACTTTTACAAAACTACTCATGGATTAAGAAACAAATATTTAGAATCAATAGGATTAAAAAAAATTAAAATAAAAGATTTGTGCTTTGCAAAAAAAGTATTAGAACATCGGACTTTAATATTGAATCATTCATAAAATAAAATGACTAAAAATTCAAACGTGATACTAATACATGGTATGTTGTCCGTTGGCTGAAATTAATGCATCCAGACGTCTTGGCATAGATTCCACCAAATCTTTGGTGATGTTTGATGACATGCTGGTCCAGGCATCTTGCAAAGGTTGCTTTACATGTTATTGGGAATTTTTTCACTTTTTCATCCAACAGATACTACAAATGTTCTATAGGATTCAAGTCTGAGGACTGTGGGAGAGTTACCAATCTTCAGGGAGCATTATATAATAGCCATTCTTTGGTTTTGTTGGCAGTATGTTTGGGGTCTTGTTCTTGTTGAAAAATCAATTTCTTCTCTAAGGTTAATTTCTTTGCACTATCTTTCAAGTTATCTCGTAACACATCAATATATGACAAAGCTGTCATTTTATCATCAATGAACTGGAGGTTTCCATCTCCTTTGTAAGCCATACCACCCCAGGCAATGACATTCCTTTTTTATATCTTATAGCTTTATAGTTTTCTGTACATTTTAAGCCTGAAAAGCAGTTCCTTTTCTTCTCCAAACTGTGAGCACGTTTTTAGGTTTGAAAATATAAAATTTATTCTCGTCGGAGAAAATTACATATTTCCAGAATTCTAATGTTTATTTTTATAAATTTTGGCAAATTCTATGTGTTTTTTCCCGTTGATTTCTAAAAGAAAGGGTTTTTTCCTTGGCCGTCTTCCTTTTATTACCAGCATTATGCAATACATTTCTAACTGTTTGAGGTGTTACAACCTTTCCTGAGATTGATTCAATATTTGCGGCCAACATCCTTGCACTTCCTGTCGGATACTGTAGGGCATCTTTAACCACTTGTCGTTTTTCTCTGACAGTCAGCTTGCTTGGTCTCCGGGTTCTTGGCCTATTGTCCACAATTTCCAGTTTCATTTTTCTTTTTTAGAATGTTGTGAATTGTGCAAAGTGAAACTTTCTACTTACTGGAAATTTCTCAAGTGTTTTGCCACTATTGTGCAGGTAAACAATTTGTTCTCTCTTCGCAAGTGAAATCTTTTATTTTGATGCCATGGCAGGAAAATTCCACGTAAACTGAATTTCTACAAATTAACAGTGAATGAGATGAGCGCCCTTGACATTGATACGGTTGAAAGTAACCTTGAAAGTTTAATGACGTCACCAGCGCTGTAATTTGCATGTTTCTGCTTTTGTTCTAATACATTTTTTGCGATGCAAATTTTGTTATTTTTATTTTAATAATATTGTAATTATTTTTAAATTTTATTTTTTTCTTAGTTATAATTTTCTAAGAACATATTATCGTTTATAAACTGATTATAAGTTTTACTTAATTTTATTAACTTGAAAACTACAAATTTCTCATTGTTCTAATACTTTTTTTGTCAACTGTATAGGCTTTTGAGCAGTACCTTGTTTTAAGGTATACCATACTGTAAAAGATTTGTAAAATTTATGTTTTGAAAATCATATGTTTTTATACTATACAGGTAACCCTCTTATAACACGGTAGTTAGGTTCCTAGAAAATGCTGTGTTGTGTGAAATTGTGTTGTATGAGACCCAGAACTAGTACAAAAATGGGGGTTACATTCCAAAAACTTATTGAAAACAAATATTTTTTTAATTTGACACAAACAACTTAATTTTTATTAAATAATAAATGTATATCCAACACAAAGTAAGAAAAAATATTATAATCTAACGCAACCCTAATTTGATGAATTTATTCGTCGTCACTGCTCAGTACAATCAACTGAGAACGTTTTTTGGGTGGAACGATATCGCCTTCACTTTCAGAACTTTTTTCTCTATTTAAAGTTTTTGTACGTTTTCCCCTCTTAAAAAAAAATCTGTAATCGAACTTAGCTGATTAGTTCTTACTAGGTCATTGTAAATTTCGCGGTATGGAGTTAAACAGTTTTGCAGCTCCCTTTTGAATTTTCGATTTCTTTCTGTGGAAGGGTCTGTTTTCAAGAAAAATGACTCGAGATTTTCCGCTAAGCATAGGCCTTCTTGTAATTCTTTTAATGTTAAATTCTTAACTGCACAATCTTCATCAGAGCTAGCGTCCTCAAAATCTATTTGATTTGCATCCAGGGATGCCGCCGACCGATAACAAGCTCTAACATTGGAACAAAACCGTGTTATAGGATGTGTTGTAGGAATTTTCCCGCAATTTACGAATCGTGTTATAAGATACTGTGTTATAGGAGGGTTACCTGTACTAGTTATATTTAGTTTCAAAATTTCGTTTAATTTGCTCAATACGAATAACATGTATATGTAATCAATGTTTTATGTGTACATGTTAAAATTATATAGTAGTTATTGTATTTAAAACTTTATTTTTGTAATAAAACATTTTCTAACTCTTATAATAATATGAAGAATAAAATTAAAACAGTCAAAAATTTTTCTATCTTTGGTCCATTTTTCTGAAATATGTCAGTTAAGGGGTAAATGAAAAATATAAAAAATAAACTAATACTAAACTAGGAGTTTGTCAGCATTATATATAAATCTAATTTATACTGTTGTGACAATGCTTTGGCACTCTCTTTATGTAATGTAATGAATTACAAATGAAAAATATCAAAAAATAAATAGCCAATCAAGTAATTTAATTTTCTTATAGATAATTTCATCAATTATATTGCAATTTGATTGAAATTTTCATATTCTGTAAAAAATGGAATGTTCTTGTATTTGATCTTTATTACATTTTCCACAATAAAAACAGTTATATAAAATTCACATCACTTTCGCAAATGTAATCAGTCATATTAAAATATATCAGTGGCACAACTGTATGTGTGAAATGACACCAACATATAATTTAAATCACTTACCTCTTTAAAATATTTAAAAATATTACATTCGTTTAAAAAAAGTCTTGTTAGAAAATTAGATATTGATATATATTTAGTCTTTCCTCTAATAATTACCATATAGTAACTAAACTGCTTAAAATTCACTAATGAAAAATTGTTTTTCCTCTCTAAATTCAAGCCATTGATTTGATAATGGTATAAATGTTCTAAGTCATTTGTGATTCTTTGGATCACAGCATGTACTATACATGCTGTACCCTAGATAAATCAGTGAAGGTTTTCTTCTAAAGTTACTTGAAAACGTTTGTTTCTCTTGCCTTAATATTTTCACTTGCATTTAATACAAAAGGATCTAAATTTTTCAAAATGCATTTCAAGTATTTTTGTAAATACCTTCTAATTAGAAGTTGATTTATAAGGCACTTTGTAACTGAGATTTTATTCCTTGGGCAGATTTGCGAAGCTGGTGGCTGAACAGTTAGAACTGTTGCCTTTTGTTCGACTTTTTTATTCAAATTCGACCTAGGGCATGAATGTTCATAGTGATTCATAATCACCTTAAACCATAGGTCCTGGTCTAATTATTCCTCGGGTGCAGAAAATGATTTTTGAGCAAACCCGACTAGACTTCATAATCAGCAATGTGTATCTGTTCCTAGAAAGTAGTCTAAATTTCCAAAGAAGCTTTGTTGTTAATCTACTTGCTTAAATGTGAAATCAGTCTTGTTAAGCTTTGTAAATTTGTTTAGTTTTGGCTCTTTGAAGTAGAAAGTCATGGTTTGATCATAGAAACTGTTGAACTACGAGAAAAATCAAACTTTTGCTGAATACATATTTGTTAAAATATTTGCTTAGAAATTCTCCAAGTTATTTTTCTTGAAATATATTAATACGTTCCTTCAATTAGAATCATCCAAGTGTTATGAAAAGGCTAATCTCAATTACGAAACATTTGAGCAAGAACCATCTTTGGTTGTTGAGTTTCTTACCAAGCAACATAAAAGAAAGGTATCCAGTAATGAACTTGAAGATTTCAATTTGAAAAGAGTGCTATATATATATGTGTGTTAAGCCTTTTGTCTTAAATATTTTGTTACATCTTGGAGAATATTTTTTTTAATCATTTGATAATATTTTATTGTTGATAAATATGTATTGTATTTAAAATTATAGGTCTTTTAAAAACTTATTGGCTATTTTAATGCATTTGTATAGCTATATTGAAAAATGATAATGAATTTAAAATTCTGAATAAAGTTGTAGCAAATAAGTGTAATATTTTAAATTTTTATTAATGTCTTTTTAATTTTATTTTCATGGTACAGAATAATCTTGTTTTCAAACAAATCGAAACTATTTCCTTTCATCTATAAAATTATCAATCTCGTATTAAATTCTGAAAATGTGTGTAGATATTAGACATTCAAATTTTTGCTCTTAATTTTTTATGTTATATAGATATAATTACTATTATAATTTAATATCAAATGATCAATATATGATCAATTTTTAAATACTGAAATTTGCTGTTATATATTCCTCTCTTGTGTCTTGTTTCACAAATAGGCAAATTAAATCTATTCTACTACATTATTTTGAATTTATCTGCTGAAAAAATTAAATGAAGTTCTAGAAATAATCCACTTGTCATATAATTTGTGCTGTTTATTCTTGAAATTGCAATTTATAACAATTTGCGTGACAAGACACTTTGTAAGGAAGATTATATTAAATATTCAAATTTAAGGTTTGTTAAAATATTTTATTTACAAAACTAAAGATTTTAAATATTTAGATTATAAACCAAAATCTTCAATTCATAAATTGGTTATAGAAAGTGAAGTCTGGCATTCTTTTCACTCTGATGTGTCTTGTATTGAAATTCTAAATTTAGACTTCTATTGACTAACATTTTGCTGTTATCTATTCATAAGTAAATGTCTTCAAATATTGTAATATAATTATTTGTCATAAAATAATGGAACTTAATTACATGACAAGTAAAAACTTAGAAATTTATTAATGAATTTGGATTCTGAATATTTCTAATTTAAGAGTTTTTAATGTTCTACATGACAATTGTTTCCAGAAGAATCAATTCAGATTAGTCTTGCAGCTGAACTTGATAATTCTATTGCTCTTAAGTTGTCAAACTGCTGTTTGAATGGTTACTACTTTTGTTTTCAGTTCAACATTTAATGAGTCAGTTCACATTTCTATTTCATGTTGTAGTCACTTAAAATTCATTTAAAACTTTATTTTTATATAATCTACTCATTTCTAGAGTGTAAAAGGTGGTTAAGAGGGTAATCAAACCTTACATTTCAGTTAGAGCTTATTGATTTAAAAACATACTATTTGAGATTCCAACTGGAGTACACTTTCTTCTCACTTGTATTAATGATTAATTGTAACTTTCTTAAAAACAGTAAAATTTATTCTGGTTTAATAGTGTTCAGTTAATTATTTCTGTATAATTAATGTGAATTATATATTTAATAGCTTGTCCAAAATCTTAACTTTTCATATTTTGTGCTTTTTCCTTCCATATTCTTTAGTTGGTGTAACTTTCATTTCCTTTAATTTCTGATATTCATGCATTTTATTAGTTCCTGAAAGCAGAATGTTTATGCTTTTGCTTTCAAATGTCTTTCCTCTAATATTCTGAAAGAAATCTTACTATGTGGGAATAAATATCACAAGAGATGTGTATGTGTTCTGAAGATATGACTCTGGCCTTCTGTTCAACAGTTTGTACTCTAATCCTTCCTCAGACTTGGATATTTGTAGTGGTTCAGAATCTTTGTTATTGAAATATTGTGAAGATTCTTGGAGATATTCTTGTGGAACATTGATTCCATATTCAACACTCTGAAATAAACCCTAAAGGTTTAACTACAAGGCCAGGTGTTAAACGGGTCAAAATAGATGTGTTTAACTTCATCCTAGTGTTCATCAAACCATGGTTAGACAAATCTTGCTGTATGGCTAGGTGCATTATCCAAATTGTATTTCTTTCAGAAATATTTTCATGGTATGGACATAGTCAATTAAAATATTTTAATACTTTTTCAGTTATCCTTCTTTTTAAAGTTGAATAATAGAAAACCATGACAAGGTTACACTTATAGCAGATCTATCTCTATCCTTGACAGTTAAAAGATGACAATCGCAAACTTATGTAGTTGTCCTCCATACCTGCACCCCTACTGAGCTGGCAGCTGAATGATTACAAATCTTTCCTTTGGTTCAACAGTTTGGGTTTGAATCCTATCTTAGGTGTGGATGTTTGTGATTTATAATCCATTTTTAACTATAGGAGGGTCCCGGTTTAATAATCCTTTATGAGTAAGAAAGGACAATTTGACAACAAACTAAACCATACCTCCACCCATCCTGCTATAGAGAAAAGTAAATGACGTTTCGTCTGACCATATTGGTATCTTCCACTTATCAATTGAGCAGCTTTCGCGAATGAAACCACTGAAGATTACACAAGAGCATTAAGAATTCTTATATGCCGTAAAAGGTCTATTTATAAAGGTGCTTCCTGATTAATTATTGACACTAGAAAATCCAAATGTTGAAGAGCTTTGTTATCACTTTTGCATAGTTCTCTTTTAGGACATTACAATCTGCTTTAATATTAGTCTTTCACTGAAGCTCTTTCCTTCTGCTATTTTGCTTTGCTAAGCTTGTTTTACCACACTGTGCTGTCTTTGAACGATTCATGTTCTTGGCTTTGGTTCAACAGTTCATGGGTGCAAATCATGCTTTGTTCTTAGTTGTCTGCAGTGGTTTGAAATCCATTTTAAACTATAGGTCCTAGTCTGATAAGGCCCTGTGTGTAAAAATTGATTGAGAGCAACAAATGTGACATGATCTTTGGATACTACCTGTATTAATACCTAGAACTTGCTCCTTTAGAATACCCTTCCAATTTGGTTTGTTTGAATATCGTAATCTTGGTATTTTAAACTTTTGAAAAAGTTAACAGAAATTTTATAAGGTTACCATATACTATTAAAAATAAGCAATTCTATTTGTAAAAGGAACTAGTAGCTATTATATCTTGAAACATTTGAAAATGTCACTTTGATTCATGTTTCTATTATTTTGATAGCTAGTTGTACAGTCATATGAACAGATCTCTATTTGTATGTCTGGTGTAACATATCCTTTTAAGGACCTTCTACCAGAAAATCCAACCTACTACTTGTATGTCTTTTGGTTCAACAGTTCTTTGGTTTCATTGCTATTGTGCATGTCTGAATATTTAGTGCCTTGCAGCATACTTTGAACTGTAGTTCAGTCTATAATTAGCTCTTGTATTAAAAAATATACAACTGAGTGACAAACTAACCATTGGTTTCATTACTGTTGTGTTGCAATTACTATAGTTATGCTGTTGTGTTGCTATTACTTTCATATCAAAGAGCTGTTGAATTTTTGAATTCTGTATAACTTATAATTTGAAAGACATAATGTTTTAATGCACAGTATTTTATCATTTATAATACAATATTTAATCTGTTTTCCTTCTGTATTAATTAGCATTTTTCTTATGTACTTTGTTACGTGGTTTTGTTTATTCTTGATATCTAAAAATGAAAATTTCTAATTTTTTGTGTAAATTTTGAAACTTCAAAAATTAATATCCTTTACTATTAAACTTTCAATATATTTTACTAAAGGTAAAATTTACTAAATTTTAAAGTTAATTTTCTGTAGGTAAAACTAATTTTATATTTAACATTTCTCAATATGGTGGAAATTATGTTAAATTTAGTAATAACATTCAAACTACAGAAATTTTATGCAGAACAAATTCTAATTTTATAATGTCTTGTTACAATACGATTGTTAGGTTTAATGTATACATTACCCTGAATATTGAAAATAAATACAAGCTAATATATTAGAGTTAATTTATATAAACAATACTTATATTTTATAAATATTGAAAATTTAATTTTTTGTTAAGAGTGTATTTCTCCTTTGATTTGATTGAAGATCTTGAAACTCCCTAAATTCAATTGGGAAACATTTTTGTAATTTAATGAAGAGTTTTGTGTTGAACGTCTGGTTTCGCATTAGACTGACCACCTAATCAGGACGTATGCTTCACACCCCAATGCCTCTCGTTAAAAAAACAGTGATGGTCACTGTAGTCCTTGGCCCATTTGGGCTGATGTGCCACAGAATTTAGTGTGTTGAACACTCAATTTTCTCTCTCTAATGCATTAAAAAACAAAATGGCATTCTTATCTTACCTATTAAGTATACTTCTAATGCAAAAGTTTGTCTAGAAATGTTTACCCAAGTTCATGTTGATACAGAACTGTGAGAATATGCCAAAACAAATGTCACTGTTCAGAGTTCTCCAACATAATAAAGATGTAGAAGGTCCTTGTAACATAAAGATCTGGAGATCTACAGATCGGAACTTCTTCAGCTCAACAGTCTCTTGTCTTTACAAACACTTGGAGAAATCCACATCCTCAAATATAGTCACATCCTATAAATAATTTAATCAAAGTAGAATAATTTCAGAGTTAAGGCATTTTAGCTGTGTCTTAAATTGAGATTCTAGAATTAGTACCAAAAAGTACTATCCATGGAATCTCCATACGTCGTGAAGAAAAATTCCCAACAATACTCTTAATATCAACTTTTGACTTCCCAAACTATCCATTCAGTTTAAGCTGGCTATCTTAACTATTCTATCAGATACCCTATATTTCAAACCCCATACGGGCTTCAATTGTAATAGATTTGGGCACTGTAAAATGTCATGTGTATGTAAGTGTACTTTCACTTGATACTTAAGTGAAAAACATCAAGTATCTAACTATATTTAAGCCACTCTCCATCAATTGTAAAGGAAATTATACTTTACTCTAAAACATGTCCACAATGGCAGTGTGAAAAAGGAAATCAAATGATAAAAACTTCTTGATAATAAAGTGTTATCAAGAAACTAGACTTCAAGATATCACATATCGCTTTAAAAACCGTATGCCCATGTACCGAAACTTATGTCAACTCTACATACTGACTTTTCAATACTTACTATTCTTAAACCCATGACAAATCAACCATATAACTAAGGAAAAATCTCTTGATAAAATCCATTAAACAAATGACTAATATCAAAAAATGCTTGAGGTTCAAGATCAAATATTGCTATTCTTTGAAAGCACTTGTTATACAGCCATATCGAAATACTGATGTTGGCATCTTTTTTGAAGCGATTGGCAAGAACTGATTACGTCATCAAGATAAAAAATAAGTCTTATATTGTACTGTATTGATTATGACAGTGCTGCTTATGGTTCTGCTTCAAAATTTGCAATAAAATGATTAGACCCGGTTATGATTATACACAGCATTTCGTATCCATTATGGAGCATTTCGCACATCTCCCTTTATCTGCCTGCCTCTGTTATCTGTAACACACCTCCTTTGAATCTACGGAGCATTAAGCTTTCCCTTAATTACTGTTTCAGGAGTCTTTCTACTCCAAACCACCCTGATAAAATCTGCTAGCATTAATCCGTCCTTAAAGAAACTTAACGCTCGCCCTTTTTACACTCTTCCTTTTTGTGCTAGGATTTTGCCTGTTTTAGAGGAAGCCATCTTCATTTAACTCCAATTGAGATTGGTATTTCTCCATGGTCTTCTCCACAAATATGCTGTTCAAACAGCTTAGCTCTGTTTAACAAAGATACTGCTTCCGTTGTTTTATAGAAAATTTATGGCCTTCATCGAAATAAATTCAATGTTCCATGATTACTACCCTATTTTTACTTATGGATCAAAAACAGGAGGACGTGTCGGTTATGGTATAGTTTATGGCACTACTGTCTAGTTATTCTTCTGGCTACCGTGCTGAAGTTTGTTGCCATTCTGAGAACTCTTTATAATTAGGTGTTTTCGTTGTCTCAAATTCTTTATCTACACTGATATAGTATGAGCTCTGTGAAGCACTTTCATTTTCCTCAGTTTTTCCCACCCGTGATTAATCAAATCTTTGCTTAAATGAAATTTATAGTTTTACTAATGAAATCGTGGTTTAGAAATTTTGTTTTGCTGCTTACCTAATCATGTCGGTATTGGCAATGAATTAGCAAATTTTTCACTGCTGAAGAAGATAAAGACCCTATAAACTTATTAGTCGCTTATGACGACATCAAGCTTTTAGTCTCTGACTATACCCTTTCTGTTATTTGCCGATTCTTAAAATTCTACCAAACTTGAGTGTTAAACCTCTCATTCGGAATTGGAACATCTTCCCATAGAGGCGTACTGACGTAATTTTATCTAGATTACGGATCGATCACACTCATTTGACACATAGTTATATTTTATTTAAGGAACCTTTTTCCGGGAGTTCAAGTAAACACGAGTGTCACAATCCCGTGTTTACTTGTTTACCAGTGGTATGTCCTCTTTTCTCCTCTCATCTACTCTCTTCCTCGTTTTGATTTCCTTGTAAGAGGTTGAGGGCTCCCCTTGAGTAACTGTTGCTATCAGCTTCTCTTGATTACTAAATCACCCACGTGTCTGCCGTGCGTGGAGACCAGTGTCCTTTGAAAGGAAGATTCTTGTAATTGAGAACCCCAGAGACCAACATTGCTTTGGCCTCTGCTTCAGGTAAACGGGAGGTGTTATGGTCCTCTCCACATCAGTCGGTTCTTGGATCAAGCGATTTTGCACTGAGTAACTCGCTAAGGTTAAAAGGCATATTAATGCATTAAAAGCGTATAAGATCTGGTTAGCATTGTTGCAGATGCCTGCATCCCCTGTAGGGCTCCATGGTGCCTGATGTCGTCAGGCCTCGAGTATTTGTTTCCCTATGGAAGTGCCTTCTCTTTCTCTCCCCCAGGAGCAACATTGATTTTGCTGATGCTGAGTTTTTCATTATAAAATTAAAAGAAGTTTCCTTTTCAAAATCGTCTCCCTATTTTATTGTAAAGGGTATATCTGGCTATCTTGGTGTAGTTAAGTTCATCATAAAACTACGTTCCGGTGATCTATTTGTTAAAACATCTTCTGTTAGTCAAAGCAAACCAATTAAAAACATGCATAAATTAGCCAATTTGGATATCGATGTCATTCACGATGGTCGCTTTAATTTTTCTTGCCGCATTATCTCAGTTGAAAGAGGATATCACTCAAAATCTTCAGAATCAAAAGGTTTCAAAAGAGATGATAAATTTACTAACGCCAAACATCTAATTCTTACATTTTAAAACTTCAAAGTTAGCAGAAACTATCAAGGTTGTCTATATGTCACTATCGGCAAGTCCATATTATGCTTTCAATGCAAACGTTTTGAGCATACCAAAACGTCCTGCTGAGGAAAAATTGCTTGCGCTCGTTGTGCTGAAGTTCTAACTGCCAAGTGAAAGACAAAGGTGTAAATTGTAAACGTTACCATCCATCTTACCCTCAGTTATGTCCAACATGGATTTCTGAAAGAGGTATCAGCTTGGAAAATCAAAAGTAACATTTCCAACCGGAGGCCAAACGCATTGTAACATCTCGAACTCTCTCTGCTGGCCTATGCTAGTGCATTGAAGGTCAGGGTAACTGTTGGTACCCAAACAGAAAATGTAATTCGTTCGCCCATTGTATTTCCTACTGTTGAAAAATCTGACAGTCTCATCTTACAGAAGACATAAATCGTCCTCTACGAAGTCAAAAGATTTTGAAGTTTTGAAATTAAGAGGCCAAAGTTGGCCTTTAAAAATCCTCTTTAACAAGTAGGAAATCTTTACTTTTTCTTTTCACTCAGATGCAGTTTCATTGCACCATTCGAAAGAAGACTTAATCTTCTGTGAGATTCTGTCTAAAGTTAAGCCGCTCAACCACGTAAAAGGGGATTTACAAATTAAGGAATAGCTTTTATCTTTTGAAAGTGCTGGGACATTCGTTCTCAGTTTAAGAACATCAAACACATTGTCTTCCCATAATCATGTGTTTGTTTTCAGGGAACACTTCTGAAACCTGTGAATTTAATGCAGATAAAAGGATATAGTTAGAGAAAATTGTAATAAAAACGCAAATTATGGAGGAGTGTGCACATTTTCATCTCGCAAATACCCTACTGTACTGTACATTCTTCAAATGCCAACCAAGCAATGACTATACGAATACACGTAACATCGCTTTATAACAGTTAACATCTATTACCCCATGACAATATCCACGTGGAAGATCTTAATGATTGAGTCGAACAGTTAGTTACCTGTCCCTTATTTACAGATTGGCAATTTTAAAGGTCACAATAACCTGTGAGAAAATATTGACACAAATATTAAAGGGCATCAAGTGGAGCAATTTCTTTCTGAAAATTGCTTGTCTGTTAAGTACTAATGATAAAAAAAAAATTCACTCCATTGACTTAGCCTTCTGTTCCCCATCATTTTTGCCTTTGTTGACAATTAAGTTACTGTAGAAAGTGACCTACAATAACAATCACTTTCCTCTTGTCATGATTGTTGTAATGCGACTCATCGTCGATCTATTTATATCATCGGGCTGACTTGAATATCTTTTCCCAATTAGCAATGATTTTTGAATCTATGATCAAGGTAAATTCAGTTGATTAAACAGAGTTAAAAGTTTTACTGCATCCCTAATAAATGCAGCCAACATAGTTATTCCTAAGAGTTCCCACCATCATCACCGATTGTATAAACCGTGGTGGAATGAAGACTGAAATAGCCACTGAATAGTCATTAATGAAATAGTCACTGAGATATCAAACATTGTCTCTGGCTATATTCATTCTATTTCACAGAATTCCTGAAATCGCCAAATAACAAATTTTTCTATATTTAATCTTTCATTCGGAGTTTGATGATTATCCCAAACACACGCGCCAACGTCGTATCTTGGATACGCATCAGCCACATTTGTTTGACTCATAGCTATAGTTTATTTAATGAACCATCATCTGTTTGGATTGTAAAACGTTTTTACTGTAAATCATAAGTATTCTAGTTTTACTTCCCATCTTCTTACCCTTATTCATTGCACTGTCTTAAATTTACAAAATTTAGGGAAGCCTCCCAATTATATCTTTGCTTTTTTAAGGTCTATCAAAGTTTTGCATTGCTTATATATATATAATACCTTCTCATTACGCCCTTCCTTCGTTCCATTTTATCATACAACTTCAAATTTGTCTAGTTTTTTGCTGGTATAAACTTACTCAATTTTTGAAATTAATATTACTGTATTTATATTCCTGATTTATGCTGGATTTTTAACCATTTGTTCAGCACAGTATGACCTATTTTGAATTTTGAGCCAGAACACCTAGTACATAACGGATTAAATTAATAGCATTGAAATTATCAGTTTGATCCACAGTGGCCTCGTAAGTTAGGATTTCGTATTCCTTATCTTTAAGTTTTCAGTTTGAATCCAGATTTAGCCGAAAATCCGTTTTGTTCACTAAAGGCGGCTGGGGTACATTAAACAGGTGGTCGCAGTGTCCGTTAAGTGAAAGACTTGACCATAGCAGGTTAAGTATTGGGGGTCTTCTGCTTGTGGCATCTGCTTCTAAACTAACCTCCCAGCAGCTT
Organism: Latrodectus hesperus; assembly: GCA_037975125.1. Classification (NCBI taxonomy): domain Eukaryota; kingdom Metazoa; phylum Arthropoda; class Arachnida; order Araneae; family Theridiidae; genus Latrodectus; species Latrodectus hesperus. Next base: position 53,284,237 of record CM075862.1, on the reverse strand, counting down.
CTTAACTGCTCGAGTCCAACTGAGCTAGATGCAGAGAAGTATATCAGTGCGCGCACCTTCAGCTTCCAGTTGCCGAAAAAAACGTGTATTATCAGCTCTCAATAAATCTAAAGCTGATATTGCAAAAAATTAAGAATAAACTATTTTTTGAAAACAGTTCCAAAAAAATTATCTTTTGAAATCGCCCACATTTTTCGTAGACTGTTTCAAAAGGTAAAGAGAAAAATCCAATAGACAAAATAAAACTATAAACTTAAGGAAGTCACGACGGTTCCACGAAATCAACGAAATTGCCTGATTTTAAGAAATTATGTAGTGCATCCTACCTGCATTGTAAGATATTCGATATCTAATATTTTAAATTTAAATGCTGGTCTTATCAGAAAAGAAATTAATCTGGATGAAGATCTGTTGGTGTGCTTTTTTAGTTTCCACATGCTGTACCGTCTGCAATCAGTTATCTTTATAGGAAAAAAACTGCTGTGAGTAATAGTTAGAATTGTACCATATTTATACAACTATTTGCACTCTATACTTCCAACTGAATGATAGAATCACTTATTTAAATGGAGACCTTGAGAAACTATAGTGCAGAAGTTATATACAACTTTTTTATTGGCATTTTAATGGTCATAGTCCATTGTAAGGTAGTAAGAAAGAAAATCCTTGTTGCCGTCAAATTAAAGATTATGAATATAAAATTTCTTACTTAATAAGATTTTTCATCAGTCAATTCTTCATGGGGGGGCTTACGTTATTTAGGTGAGTACGGGTGTCCCAATTCCTATGTACCCAGAGCCGAGCTGGCAGCCGAATGGTTAGCGCTCTTGCCTTCGGTTCAACAGTTCGTGGGTTCGAATCCCACCTTGGGCATGGATGTTTGTAGTGGTTCGGAATCCACTTTAAACCGTAAGTCTCGGTCTAATTAGCCCTCGTGTGCAAAAAATGACCGTTGAGCGACAAACAAACCAAAACTATGTACCCAATTTTTTTTTTAATTATTTTATCTTCTAATCTTTTCTATCCCTTGATGGAAAGCGAGGAAGCTCTCCACGAGTAGCTGTAGCAGCTGTGTTTATTTATTGCTTCTCATAGACACTCAAAATCCCACATGTTGGCCATGCGTGGCAACCCTTTGAACGTGTGGTTTAATGTGGTCGCCTGTGTGTCAATCGGCTGTTACCTAGTTACACTCGTGGCTAGTCAACTAAAGATCAAACGAGAATGGATTAAATCCTTGGGTTTGGGGTTAATGGTGGTCATTGCCTTAGGGGCGACTCTCACCAGCGTATGGGTGTCGGCTAGCATCATGGTAAGTATCATTGAAATGTAATGGCTACCTTTCCTTTTAAATCATCTTGGGGGTGGTGCCGTCGAGGCTGATCTTTTATAAATCTTATTCTATCGCCATTGATGCTAATTTATTTACTCTTTATGTTTATAAGCATATCTAATACTTTTTATGGCGTATGGGGATCTTTGAGTTCTGAAATCCCACATCGGGCATGGATGTTTGCAATAGTTCGGAATTCACTTTTTAAACTATAGATATCGGACTAATTAGCTCTCATGTGTTAAAGAAAACAAACTTGTGGGTCAAAGACAGTTAAGTAACAAAACAAACCTGTGGTTCTTGTTCAAATTGATTCGAAGCAAGCTTTGAAGATAATCAGTCATTTAAAACATTTGGGTTCATTTCCTGTCGAAACACCATTTTATTAAATTTTAAATGAATCTCATGGTTCTCTTTGTAACCGTGACTTCCAAAAAATCTGCGTCTGTAAATATTTATGAATTTCATGATCAAGCAGTTTGTGCTGCTTGTCGTATAAATATTCAACATGACGGTAGACTTATTGCCACCCAACATGTCTTAACTTTTCAGACGCCAGCATTCCAAAATCCATAAAAGCAGATAATGTAAATTGTAAACTTAAACTTATATAATCTACTCCCATACATTCTTTACCCTTTTAGATGTTTAATGAGAATGACCATATATTTGACATTTAAAACATGTCAAAATATTGATCATATATGTAGAAAATGTGCATTATCTGGTCATGAAACTAATGTTTGTACTTAAGAAATTGTGGAAATGTATTTTGATTCACATGCTGCTTTTTCCAAATCTTGTCCGTTATGGATCTTAGAAAAAGTAATTGCAACCAAGATAAAAGTATATTACTTTCTCAGAAACAAATTAGTTAAAAACAACTCCAACAATTGGTGTCTTCTACTCCTATACTTCACAAACAGGACTTGTAACAAAGAAAAATTCACTGGTATCCACTCCATTTTCAACTTTGTCATCAAAACCACTACTGTATCTTCAGCTATCAGTACCACAAAGAAATCTGCGTTAATTTCTAATAAATCTAAGACTGACAACGCAAAAATTAAGTCAATCTTCAAAAGAACAATGGATATATCCTCTTCTGAATCAGATATGGAAATGGTCTTATCTTCTTCCTCAGACTCTTTCAAAAGATAGGGAAAAAAATTCTCTACATTTGCGATTGCCAAACATTTTGACCTCACGGACCGGTAAATTCATAATTTAAATCCCACTGACCACAACTAGGATTTTTAGGTGTTATATTTATAAAAGAATTGATTTACGAACACATCAAAATGAATTTAACAAAATAAAACTTAATTGTAATCGAAATATGAAAACTTTATTAAGCCGTAATAAAATAAAAAAAATTGTAAAAGCAATTAAAAAGTAGTTAATGTAAATCAAACTTTTAATAGTATGCATTCCTAGTGTGATAGATGGCCCTGCTTACTTGAAATAAGACCCCAATAAATATCTTAAAATCCCAATAAAATTATAAATAATATCCCAATAAATATCAAACAAAATGCACATGTGGTTATGGTTTAAGATCATACCCGTCTTAAAACACCAATTTACAGAAAAAAAATTTAATAGTCTAACATAATATATTCAATATGTCCATAAGCCCATCGTTGAATGCATGAATTGATATGTAACATGCGGCACATCGTTGAGTGAAACCTTAGAAGACTGCGAAACGAGATTCTAGAAAACAGGGCAACTTCAGCAGTACAACTTATTTACTGTGGCGTTATTCTATAAGTAGCGTTTTTGTAGCTTTCCACGTTGTTGCATGCCCCCGAGGTCAGCAGTGCTAGACCATGTCCATGAGCGCGTACACCTTCAAGTAGATTCTCCATCAGATCTCTCCCGGGGAGACCAAGGCATTGAAGAATATGCTCAGGAGAGGCCTGTTCATTTAAACACTTAAGCAAATTTCGAATTTCTTCGTACCCTCGACGAATTTCAAGTTTACTAAGATGACCACTTCTGAAACAGCCAATAGCCGTTTGTGCTTTCCACGTATTATGAATCGAATTACGTGTTTCATGGCATCTTAAAACATAACGTGATGAGTAACTATATTCCACATCTTTCTGGTGACCAGCAAATCAGAAATTTTTTGGTGAAATTCAAAATTCACTAGTGGTCCGCAGATCACCACTTAGACGACCGGCTGCTCTTGGCACTTCATGGAACTGTTATCTTCCTCGGGAAGACATTGGAGTTTTTAATATTGATCAGTTTCGCTTTTTCGGGCTTTCATAAATTTGTTTTAATATTTTTATTCCTAGTTTTAACATTCTCATTTATCCAATGATTTATTCAAGCCTTAATTTTATCAAAGATTACTTCGTTTTCGGTGCAGCCTATTCCATCAGAGGATCTTGCCCCTATAAAATCAAATCCATCAACCAATTAAATTTTCACTTTTTAGACTTCTCTCTATGCTCAGTTTCTTGTTCATTATTTGATTTTTTGGTGTCAATTATTGGTATTAACGTACAAGACAATGGCAATTTCCCCTTCTAGATCATCGTCGGTTCTAATGATAAACATGAAATTCAAAAATTATACACATTCTCAGTCTTAAATCTTTATGAAAAATTCATCTACTTGTATATTAAATCAAATACTTTTATAAACAATTACACTCAAAAGGGTCCTGGATTTTATTTCCATGAATTACGCCCCATGTTGGCATTAGCTAAAATAAATCGGTAACATTGGATTATTGGGCGCCGGTGCTGGCATCTTCAGTGAACTTTTCTGTTTTCGTCTTCTGGTTGGTGCTTTCTCGACTCACTTTGATGTTGAGATGGAAGCTATTCTCATTGCACTTGAACAACTCTCCATACGACGAAACTCCTTTGAAAGAGCCGTAATACTTTCGGACTCTATTTCTGCGCTTCAAGTTCTTACTACTAATAAAGATGTTAAGAACCAAAGAGTCCTACATTTCAGGACTTTGCTTGAGTGATTCCCTAATAAAGTGTCCTTCCAGTGGATTCCCTCCCACTGTGGCATTGAGGGAAACGAGAGAGCTGATCTCCTTGCCAAGAAGGCGGCCTTAATTCTGCAGAAACCCCTTGTGAAACTGAGATTCTAGAAATTTCAAGTTTAGATTAATGGAATCTCTATCCGCTTTCGCCGTGAAACTGCCTGACACCTTTCCAATGGCAAACCTTGGACTGTACTCTTCTGTGCTCCACACACTATTCCTGACTTCCCTCGAGTTACTGCAGTTGCTACATTTAGAATGCTGACTGGTTACGACTGTTTTCGTGCTCATCTCTTTCGTTTTAACATTGTGGACTCCCCTGCGTGTTCCCTTTGTATGTCTGGACATGTTATGACTGCTTCACATTTGGACGAGTGCTCTGTACTGTTTTTTCTTGTGTTGCAAGATATTGGAGAGCCAGTTGCCTAATGGCCTAGCGGCCAAACGACAGATATTTGTAAAAAATAAAATAACATTGGATTATTGAAGCAGATTTTACAGCTAATCGACCAGTTATTTATCCTAACATCAAATCTACCATCAATTTGTATTGCTGTCGATTGGCAGGAAAAATGGAATCGGGAATTTGGTAATGAGCTTCATGACTGTAAACAAACTTTCTCGCCATTGTAGACAAATGTTATGATATATTAACAGACTTCGGATTGGACGTAAAAATCTGATTCCCAATTACTTGCTCTTTGTAGAATGCTCTTCCGAGAATATAACCATTGTGAGGAAAAACTCTTACCGAAACATTTTGATATCGCATGAGCTTTTTACTCTTATAATTTTAATTTAGAATTTTCATTGGGAGAAATTCTCTCAAATCTTGTTCATATTTCAAACACTGTTTTTAATAGTTTTATATTCCTCCATAAGTCCTCGTCACCAGGACTTTTGGAAGAATATAAAATTCATTTCCACTTTGCAACTTTATGTGTGTGGACAGGACAACAATAGTATTATCTTTCTTGTTTTTGTGAAGTAGTTGCTGTATTTTTTTAGGTCGTTCGTCCTATTTTCTTAGATTTTTTATATTATCTGAAGATTTACAAGCCCTTAATTTCCTCAAAGATACTTTTGTTTTCGGCATAGCTTATCCTTTCCAAGGGTTTTGCATCAGTAAAATCAAATAAAATCGAAACAATTGTTTATTCAATTTGTAGCAATTTATTAACTTATGACCTTGATTATTAACTTATGACTTATGACACTGATTAAATCTCAGCTTATCTGAGTTACAACCCAGTTGTAATCGGCTTGCATTTTTACATTGTATTTAATTTGAAATATTTTTAAGTTTTACATTGTACATAAATCTTAAATTTTATTCTTACTGTCCGTGTCATATTCCATGAAATGTATACATTTCCCATGTTTTTTTCTTATTTTGATAATTGTCCTTAAAAATCAATACATACTTTAAAACTGAAGATGCATTTATGCTTACAAAAATGGGCTAAGAGTTTTTCCATTTTCATTGATGATGAAATGACATGATTAAGTGTCAAGTAACCATATTTGTGTTTTAAGATTGCGGTAAATGAAAAAACTCGTAAATCGAAAGCTTGATTAATAGTTAAAATTTTATTAATGGCAATTTTAGTACAAATTTCATTAATATCTGAATTTGCGTAACCTCATTCGAAGCTACGTATGACATCACTGTAATTGGAGATGCCTGCCTTTCTGCGTTGTAAGCCGTAACTTTTCATTAGATTTTTAATTGTAAGTTTCTTAATAATCGCTCCTTTTAGGATTTATTTCGTAAGTGAAAATTGTAACCATTTGTTCTCGGATAACATTTTGTTCTAATTAAAAATGCTATCTTTCACATGACTTCAAAATCTTAATTGTAAATTCATAATTTAAATGTTAGACACATTGATTTTCTGTTCAACTCATTTTCTACTTTTCAGAACTCTTGATTGTTCTGAAAAGTAGATTTTGGGTTTGTTGATTATGTATAGTTATTAAACTTGCATGTGTTGATAAACTCACTTGTTCAAAATATTAAGTTTTACAAGGTTTGAGTTGAGCCTGACAGCGCACAGTTTTTCAATGTTCTTGTTGCAATTTTCAATTTAATTTGGGTTGCACACAAAAATTATAAGACTTCTATGATTGGCTACTTAAATTCCTCTTTGTTTAGTTAACTGTAGAAAAGCACAGAAATTTTAATTAAGTTAGTTCTCTTAGTAATTTTAGAATATTTTTTCAATGCAGAAATTAAGAATTTTTCACATTTGAACTGATATTTGCATTGTATTGTGCTCCTGCTTCCATTGTAACAATTTCCACTTTTGCGAGAATGTTTTTTGTCGTTCGGTATATGCTTTTGACCGCAAAAATCCCAGTCAAAATGGCAATTATATGCTAGAAGTTACTGCAAATCAACCAGCCATACATTTTGGGTTAATCTAAAAGTAAATTTTAGATTTTAAATAAAAATTTCTAATTGTTACAAAGTTTCATTTATCTACTTGAAATAAACGTGCTTCCGTTTACAAAATGGCCCTTTAGCTATGAAGAACCACCCTGCGTAATGACATTTACTAAGCAATGAAACATTTCTAACGCTATTCGCTTCACATTCTGAATTGGGACGTTTCAGAAAACTGGGAACAGCGGAAAGGAGAGGGAAGAAAAACTGAACCGCGCGCTCCTTCTACGTCCCTGTTGCGTCGGTTGATTACGTCACGTCTCCATGGCAATGACTGGGCCACATCCAAAATGCCAAACGTCACCGAACCCTGCCGTTCTGCTCGCTCTCAGATGGCGGACCGATTCTTCTCGTTCGGCGGACGGCTGCTAGGATTTTGCGGTTTGTAGAGGGCCGTGCAAAGTTTCATAGTGCAATTTTTAATTTTATTCGGATTGCATTCCAAAATTTGAGATATACAGTGGATAGTCCGAATTTCTCCAAGTAAGTTAATTTTTTCTTTACTTTTTGTAATTAAATTTGTGTTAATTTTGTAATAAGAGTGGGGGAAAAAATTGCTTTTTGAAATGCATTTTTACTATAACTGTTCATTCCGATAAATATTGCATTCGTAGATTTGCAAAGATTGAGCTGACGGATTCGGGGGAGGAGGGGGAGTCTTGCGGAACTTCCGCCAAACTTATTTTGAGCGTGGGCATATGAAGCTGAAACTTCCCACTGACTTCAAATCGTAGCTTGTGTGGTTACTTTCGAGTTTTTGTTTTGTAGCGAAACTAAATTTTTATCGTAAATTTTTAGGATGTCGGTAGTTCTGCTCAAGCTGTTGCTTATGAACTATATTTTAATTGCAATTGATTTTCGAAGAATTCCGTTAAATATTTTTTTAACATAACAGTAAGTACTAGGACTTTTTTCACCTGCCTTGTTTGTAATTGCAAAACTTCTTTTTTAACTATTCTATGAGAAAATAAGTTCAATTCCATTACAACTTTTCGAAGAAAAATATACAGGTGAGTATGATTCTATAGAACTTTCGGTAAATTGTAGTATTTAACTGTAAAGTTTAATTTCGTTGTAAATACACCTTATAAATGTACTTAAAAATAAGATTAATTTTTTTATAAATAAAAGCTACTTTTCATTATAGTCCGTATGATTGCGTGTTTTTTGCTTTTGGGAACAAACCTACGCATTTTAATGTTAGATCATAATCATCTCAAGTATAATTTTCATTTTTAAATTGTCGCGTGTATTAAAAGTTTGCCGCAAATCAAGGTTGGGACGAAAAATTTTAGTAAAATTGATTGCAAAAATAATTATAACTAGAATTGGAATTGTATCTAATGATTATAGGGCGGAGAAATTCTGAATATGTGTCAGTTTATCTACAGGAAAGTATAAGCCAGCTCATTATATATATAGTGTTTAGTATCTACTGTGATTTAGTATCTACTTCATATTTTTGTAGCATGAAAGTAATGCTATTGAATTAGAAACTTCAGAATAAGTATTATCATATTTTAATTTCAGGTCATGATTTTAACTATTTACGTTTACATTTTTTTAAACAGATATATTAACATTATTTGATTTACTGGGAAAACTACCAAATAGAAATCTTTTTACCTTTTTGAGAGCAATAGGTTTTCTCCATTTTTTATTTAAATTTATATTTCACTAAGCAATTTTATATTTTTAAAATCTGAATTTTAAATTAATTATATACAATTTTTTGTATTTTAATTTGATTTTAATGTTGCTTAGGTTTTCTTTATTTTAATTAATAAAAAAATTAAAGATACGCGCAGTTTGTCCTTTTTTGGATCTTGCGCCGGAAAACCCAACCAACCAATCAAAATAAATATTTAATAGAGCACAGTGCTATTATATTATATTGCAACGTTGATGTGTAACCAATAGTGCAATACATGTTAAGTAATGTAAATATTGTGTAAAATAAATGCGATTACAGATGCCACAGAGAGCCTTTTCAGTTTTGCTTTGGGTAGATTTTTAGTGGGAGGTTGCCACAAATTTTTGCGTATAAAGTTCTAGACTAATGAAAGAAATTTCATTGTGTGAATACAGCAAACCCGTCTATCAGAAACTAAATTATTTAAAAATACGTTATTCGTTTTATTACTTTGGACTTTAATTTAGAAGTAAACTTATTTCTATAAGATCTTTTTTATAATAATTTCGTGCTTTAATTCAATTAAGGTTTTATTAAAAATAAAACCTGTGTGGTGGTAGCTTATTTTTTCCCCAGTTGAAATCTGAAACGACATCGAGTTTTGATTGGTAATACTCTTGTTCCATTCATTTTGGAAAATGCCTTGGCATTTCTTAGATTTTCTATTCATAGCATCTCGTGTATTAAAATGTACAGACTAAATTTTACTTCAAAACAAAGTTCAAGGAAATTATTTTTCTCTTGAATTACTAGACTTTCAAGTTTAAGAGTATTTTAAAACTGGTATTGTTTACCGGAAAAAAAGTTGCTATAATTGTTTTAATTTGAGGTAGCACTGTATCGCGCCAGTAATGAATTATGAAACTTGTGTTCAATAAAGAATTGTTATTATCTTGTGCAAACTCGCGTGCCTTAACGAAGCAAGAACCTATTCGTAAAATCGAGAAATGTTAGATCTTAATGTTTTTTATACGCCAAATATCTTTTTTACAAAATTTTAGGAAAGGATTATTTATTATGAACTTTATGAATAAAGCACACGCTAATAAAATCTTAATGTAAAGAATTCTTATTTTCATTTTATTGATGAAACATCAGACGAGATAATCATTTGTTTCAAAACATTTTTAGAAACAATTTTTTTTTATGATGTAGCTAAGCTTTTTTCAAATTAGTCATTTTTTAAGCCATTACTTGAATTGCTGTGGCCGCGTACAAAACATTTTCCTCGTGTTTAATATCGAAAAGTTTTTCATTGTTATTCATTATCTCACTCAATAATCCGATAGTTCTTACGTACAAATGGCATCCGAGTCCACATCTAAGGTGTTGATATGAAGTTTTGGGCAGTAGATTGGTTTATCGCAGTTCACCGTGAATTAATTACGAATCTTCACTCAAGTGTGTTCAGATACATATTCCTTCACTTTCTTTTGCGATTATAGTAATAAAACCTGCTTATGGTTTTTTCCTGCAACACTATTGAAAGCAGACTGGACAAGTGCATTGTATCTTGAGCGGAAATTTCATAAAGCTATTCCAATGTATGAGACCTCTCCTGGCAAAAATATTCAACGATATTTGTACTTGAAGCTGTTGATTACTCTTGCATTTATTGAAAGACGAATTAGGTTAGGCTTGAAAAATTCCTCATCAGTTGCTAAATAGTCCAGTATATTTTTGACATCACCAGTGTATAAATAGAAAATTCGAAGGTTTTCATTCTCCGATGAAACGTTCATCCAAGGTTCTCAACCATGAAATGAAAAAATTGGGCCCTATTAAAAATAAATACAAGCGAAAGAAGCTAGAAAATGAGTTCGCAATAAGGATATTTCTAAAATTAGTCGCTTCATTGCTTGCTTCTATGGGACTAGCTTCTAGTTTATAACTGAGTGATCGTTGATTAAAATTTACCTTGCAACTATACGTCCCCTGGAACACAAAAGGTTAGGTTAACCTTTTGTGTTCCAGGTCTTAGTCTTAAAGTAATTCATTATGTGTACTCAAATGCAGGTTTTCTGAAATGTTGAGTTGGGAAGTCTAATTAGACGTATCTCTTTAGTTATATATTTGTATTTTATTATCTGCCCTTAATACTATCTGTTTAGTGCATGCGATTCACTATTTGATCAGCGTACTTTAAACTGTTTTTTTAATAGCACTTGTTAAATGCAACTGCCGAATTATTAGTAAGATTTGTGTTCCGTATTTGTTATGTATATCCTTGGCTGCGGAGCACCCTCCTTGGCGCCTTCTGTAATCACGCCATTTACGGCAACCTTTTTTCTTGTAAGTCTAAGTTGTACTCTTACGCAAAACCGCTCTGTAAAAGCACGCAGCAAAATAAACGCTTATTTACAATTCTTTTGTATTTTATTAACGCAACCTCCGCACAATTTGTTTTTGAAAGCTTTTGCCATTTAGTTTGGATTTTGAAGCCCGGTGGCTTAGTGGCAGCGTTTGGCGCTCCCATCACACAGCTCCGAGGCTCTATCCTCGGACTGGGCAAGGTTGACTCAGCCTTTCATCCCTTCAGTGGGTCGATTAACTGAGTACCAAGCATGCTTGGGAACTAAACACTGGGGGTCTTACGTTAGGCTAACCACCTAACTGGGACATATGCTTCGCACCCCAGGGCCCTCGGTCATGAAAACAGTTATGGACACTGTAGGCCTTGGCCCACATGGGCTGTCGTGCTATGGAGTTTAGTTAGTTTGGATTTTAACAATAACTTTTTTTAGGTTGTTGACTATCTGTATTATATCAAGATTGATTATTAGAGAGAGAGAGAGTAGTCATTGTCTTTTAAATTCAACATGTTAAGTAGTTTTAGACTGCAATATAAAGAGTTTTTCCACAGTATATAGAGTAATGCATTATTTTCTATGTACTTAGGCTTCAAATTTTTGTAACTGAATATAACTACTTTGCTCAAATAACTCTACCTATTCAAAAAGTTAAAAATCAAAACAAGTTTAATTTTCTCTTCATAGATTTATACATCGAACAATAGATTTGTCGCCATCGTTTTAAAGTGTGTTAAATACGATAAAGAAAAGTTTACCATTTTAATGCCATTTTAAAAAATCATTTAAATTCTGATTTTTCAGAAAATGTTAGGAGTGCTTAAGAAGGTTACTATTGATAAAACTTATTAGCCACTTTCCACTACTAGAGTATAATGATTTTCGCATAAGTTTTTATTATTTTTTTTCTAATATTGAGGAATCCCTTATCTTGGCTAAATGCCACTAAAACAATACTACTTGTACTGTTTAAGATCGTACTCTGTAGTTGCAATTACTCAATTCAAATCTTGAATTTTGTCAAAATCGAGTTCTTTGTATAGTGTATTATATTTGTATTATAAATGTTCATCTTACATAATCAGTCTTAAAAATTATATACAATTTCTGAAAATTCTTCACTTGTACTAACGTAGGCCCCAGGATTTTTTCAAAGAACTACACGATACTTCTTGTTAATTATTCAACAGAAAATATTTCTTACGGAAGCTTATCTTTAATTCGCCTTTCTTGAAACATTTTAGCCTTCTAAATGTACTTTTCTACTAATGCATTCTCCGAGGTGTTATTTGAACGTTAGCCTCCAGTTGAAGAATTCGGTGGTCTGATTTCAATCTCGTTCATGGTTGTATGCAATGATATGTTTATTTTTTTACTGTAGGTCTAGCAGGATTTATCTTGTTGTACGAATAGAGGTTGTATATATAGAGAGCGGTGGACTGACGAAAAATCTTCGGCATCATAATGTATCCGCTGTAAATAGTACTTTCCGATCGAGTTAACCAAGTGTGCAAAATTAAACTGGAACTTTACTGGGCTGACAGTGTTTGTGGATTTAATTTCCTGAATTCGATTTCAACCTCATGAGAATGCGTGTGATAGTTCTGACTCCCATTTATGCTTGAGCTTTGTTGTATTGGCAATCGTGTATTAAAAAGTTGCTCTAGAGTGACAAACTAAACTACCACTTTTGTGAATAAATAAATCGAATTTGCATTCAGTTCGAAACATTAAGAAAGGCATATTCGATTTGTGATATTTTTTGAAAATGTAATTCATTATAAAACCAGATCATTATACCAATCGAAACTTCAAAGAAAATGTCTTATAACGATGTGATTTAGCACTGCATAAATTACAAATAAGCTTTTATCTAATTGTTAAAATAAAGACTTGAAAAAAGATTGAAATTTATTAAATTGACCTACTGTGATAATGAAAAAGGCGACTTGATGTAATATGTAAGTACCAAGTGTTTATAAAACTTAATGCGCATTGATTACATTCTCACCCCTAAGTGTCTGTAGAGTTCAGAATTGTTAATGATTTGAATAAAATCTTTAAAAAAAGTTCAAATTAAAATCGGGCAGAAATTGTTGATAATTCAATAAACCAATTATTTATGAAGTTAAAGGGTTGAGAATTAAACATAAGAGCAAATTTTAACTCGTAACTTATTCGGTGTTACTTTTAATCTTCTGAACTAGGAGGGTTTAGAAAATGTATTTTTATTAATGCATCCATATTTGTTTTTAAAACAAAATGCTTGCATAAATTCTGTGTCTTAACGACCATATTGATCCAAAAAGTATTCTTGAATTTAAAGTACACTTATAATATGTTAAAATTTGAAAATCTTAGGATCGTCTTTAAGTTGTATTTTTAGGTATTAAATTTAAAAAAAATTCATTTTTTGTAATCATATTGTTTTAGTTTTTGTAAAAAAATTAAGAAAATGCTGTTTGTAATTTACTTTTTATAAGTTATGCTACTTTATTAAATAAATTGTTGCATTTATAGGCAAAATGTTTGTATAATTTGTTCTCCAAAGAAAATAAGTATTTTTTAAAGTTTGAGTAATGAGACTAGCACATTTAAATTTTTAAATCTGGAATATGAATTGCATTTTTAGGATTATTTGTTTTTATGGATTTTGTGGGACATTCTTTTCAAACTTATGAATTCGTTTGTTCTTTTAATGTGGCCAACTGTCTGTGGAAAGCTCTTCCGTCAGAAACCAAGCAAAAGGCCAAAAAATTTTAAGACCTGCTTCGTAGTGTAATCTACTTGGCAAAGCATGTTCCTACCATGAAGTGCCTAGCATCAAGATTTGTGTGTGTGCTGCATCGTTAATCAGCTACTTCAGTATGAAGATTTTTATGATACTAAGTTACTTTCCGCCGAAAGTCTTCGTACAGAGAACTTTTTTCTTTATTCACGCTAAAATATCCAGTAATTTTATTTCAACTAACAAAACAAATAAACCAACTTGTCCTAAAATTTAAGACCACTCGCAAATAACATTCATGTGTTCTGATGTTCTATTTCTGCTGTAGAACTTTTTCTGGAAAACATGGCAGGTAAAAGAAAGATTATATCTTTGGTATAGTAAATCTTTGGAAATCTGGGAAATCACCCAGAGCAATTGCTAAGACAGTTAATAGGAGACATGCTATAAATCAACAGGATTTTTAGCATCAAAACCAAGAACTGGGCGCCCAATTGCACTGACGCTTCTAGAGACCCGATTTGTAATTCGGTCCGTAAAAAAATATCCTCGATTATCAACATCAAAAATAGCGAAAAGTGTTACTGAGATATTCCAAAAAAATGTTAGCTTGACTACAATTCGAAGAGTATTGAAAAAGCACGATTTCATGCTAGGCTTGCAAGGAATAAACGATACATTTCCCCAGAGAAATGTGCAAAAACAGTTGCGCTTGCAAAATAACACTTGGATAAGACTCAGAATTTCTGGAACAAAGTAATTTTTTCAGATGAAAGCAAACTTTGCATTTTTGTAGTAAAAGGAAGGAAATGTCTAGTGGAAACCTGGTACGGAAATCAAGAAAGAAAAGCTTCCTACTGTCAAACATAGAAGAGGTGTTATAGTTCGGGGGTATGGGAAGCAGTGGATTTTTTAACATGGAGTTTATTTGAATAGACAATGAATAAAATTGATAACTTGAACATATTAAAAAGAACACTTAAAATGCCCGCGAAATTGGATTGAATGAAGATTTCTTCCAGCAGGATAATGATTTAAATCTTAACGGCACACTGTGCAGTTATGGCTTCTGTATTGTGTGCCAAACCAACTGCATACACCTCCCCAGTCACCAGACCTAAATCCCAATATCAGCATCATTGAGAGGATTTCTAATCGTACGAAGAGAATCGGAGAATATCACATAACAGATTTTAGCATTTCTTTGGATGTACGTCAAAACTTATTCAATGGAGTGAGAGAAGTTTTAAAAACAAAAGGCTTTCCAATTGAGTATTAATTTTCCGAAAACTATATAGGATTAATTTCAACATTGTCAGTGTACGCTGACTTCTGGTGCATGTGATTTCTCTTTTTTAATTCATGTACTTCTATTTTATATTATTGCATTCAAATGATTGTTACTAACTTAAAATGTGTTTTATTTGAGGTATCTAAAATGCTATTTAATAAGAAAAAATTTAATTCACTTACGAATCGCTACATTAACACCAAGCATTAATGGCTTGTATGTAAATTTTCGGCGGTGAGTGTATGTGTACAGGAACTCATTTGCAACTTTTGTTCTGATATAAATCCCGTTGTGTTTTTGGAAAATAATACTTTGTTTCAATTCTAAGCGATTTCGCAAGATTCTTTTCAGAATTCTGGATCTTAACAAGAAAATTTGTTCTGATTTCATTCTAGTATTTATGATTTTCGTTCCTGTGTCTTAATTTTCAAAAATTCTAACTTGTGTGCATATACGATTAAGAAGTTACTAAGATATTGAGAAATCATTTTCATCAAAATTTTTCTCAGGAAATTTTAAATTTTCTAATTGTGTTGTAAAGAATGTCCCAATTATATATTGCTTTACTGACATACATTTGAATCCTAATCATTGACGTGCCTTCTCTTGTTTTGCATATTTGAGAGAAACCAAGTTTTGTATTTGAAATTGTTAGTCGCAGCCTTACTCTTCTCGCTGTCTTGTTTCCAATTATTATATTTGAGTGAAAGCAAACTTAAGATAAAGCAAAGCTGAATATTTTGCGCTTTAGCCTTTAGTTAGAATTCATGTTCTACCTTTGGCGTGGCAGTTTGTAATGTTTTGAATTCATTTTAAATTGTAGTTACGATTTAATAAGACATCGTGTGTGGGGAAATTACCGTAAGGTGGTAAATGATTAGAAAAGACTTAGTTTTACTCCTGTTTTTAACAAATTTTAGTTTACCAACCTAATTTCATCCACGATGTGTTTGATATTCACGAGTAACTAGTGAAGATTGCTCAATTACTTACAAGTATATCTCAAACTCAAATAACTTTCCTATTTTCAAAGAAACATTCTTATTCTCCAAGTTTATTTTGGAACTCTATTTTGTAATTTCTTTTATATATCATTTTATCTTAAAACTATTTTAGAAAAAATTGAGATTAAGCAGAAATTAATCTGTTACCTATGTGGGCATAATGGAAAACTTGTTTTTATTAGTTAAATGATTTATTAAGAACTCAAAAATTAAGTATTATTTAAATACAAATTTAAAAAATATTTGAATTTCTGATAAATATTCTGAAAATAAGAATCTTTTGTGCGCAAACTTTTGTAAAAAATTTTTCTATTTAGAATATTGAATTTTATTAGCTTTTAAAATTTCAAAAAGTATTTCAATATCAAACTTGTTAACTAAACAGTTCACTCTAAACTAAATTTCAATATTATATATAACGCAATATTCTCAATTTGATTTCTCTCTTAAAAAAATTTTTTTAACTTTGAAAATTTTGAAAAAATGGCGAAAGTGACTTCCAACTATTGAGTCATCCATTACGTAGATGATTATTTTCCATCCAATTATAAGAATAAAGGGATTAAAAGTCCGATTATCTTTATTTTTTTAAAGGCAATAGTTTCTCAGGTGATAGTAAATTTTTCTTTCGTTATACATTTTTAAATTTGCATATATATAATGGTATATATATTATAATTTCCGCGCGTCGAATACTTAAGATTATATTAAGGGGAATTAGAAACATTAAATATTAGTTTTGATATCAATATTACAATGCGAATTTTTGTTAAAGAAATGATAATCAAAAGAAAGTAAAACAAAATTTAAATATTAAACTTTAAATAAGTGAAAAGTTCGTTTTGTTCTTTTGTAGTTTTATTGTAGAGTGAAAATTAAAATAAGTGTTTCGTTCTTTCTCCCCCAAAGTTTATTTTAAACAGGATTCCTTCATAGACTAGTATAGTTTTTACCGATTATTTTTGCCGCAAATTAATGTTGAATACTGTACTATATCTGTGAAGCTTGTGATTTTTCAAAGTAAATTTTGTTTATTTGGGTACTGCTAAGACTATAAAAAACGAGTGTAGAGTCTTTATTTTTTACTTGTTTTGCTGTAATACTCGCTTATTCAGGAAAATTTGTTTCAAAAGTGTTAAGAAGGAGAATAAAAGTTCATTTTCATTATTGTAAACTTTTATTCCAAGAAAAGTAAAATTGCTAGATTGAAATTGTCCATAGGTATATCCTAAAACTTCGATTGTTCCAAAGGAACTAAAACTGAAGATTTTCAAAGAACCTTTTGCAGAAAATTCCCCTTATTCTGTTTAAAGATTTATCACAAACTAAATGTTCCAAAAAGTGCATTGCACAATCATCTAAACGGGATTTTTTTTAAAGTAATATGAAGTGTGTATATCTTATATTTTCACTCCACCAAGTATACTTTGTTCGAATTTCGTCATGATTCATTGCGGAAATAAATCGCCTCCCTGGAACTTTTATTGATGCTGAAAACTGTTATACAATGTTACAAGGAAAGATTGGAATGAATCTTTTCAAGTAAATTTTTGGAAAAACTTAATTGACCTGGAACAATAAATGGCTCTTTTAATATGGAACCATAAAATTACTGTTTTTATATTGAGTCAGTCTAAAGTCAAATATTTTTAAGGAATGAGTTTCAAAAGCTGAAAAGTGGCCAGAAGTAGCCGTTTAAATCTTCCAGTATGGTCATTACTTGACCATGAAAAATATTTTAAATAGTCGAGGCTCTTTTGAAATCATCACATTCTTTAATTTTTTAATAAAAAACTAATTTTTATAAGGGAATTTTATCATAGTAAAAATAAAATGGTATGTTACTCAGCAAAATTTTACTTACGTTCATCATTTTCTGTGGAAAAAAATCACAATTTACCGTATCGGACAACCGTACTATTTCTGTAGTTAGTGACTTTACAAAAAAGAATAATAAATAAATAAAATAAAAATAAACTTTCTATTTTGTTTGTAGCAAAGAATTGAAGTTTTAACGAATGAGATATGCTATTGATTCCATAAAATACGACTGTAGTTTGTAGAAATATATCTACATAATTAAATTCATAATGCTGAAAATAAAGATTTGAAAATAATAATGAAGAAACAACTATGAGAATGTTAAATAATTTCATGAACTGTTTTCTAAAAAGTATATTGGATAATTTCATTTACTTTTTTGTTCAGTTAAATTGCATGTATTTTGAACATTCAATATATTTTTTAATCCAATGGCGGGCACACAAGGGTGACTGAACCCTATGCTACAACAAGGCCAGAAACTGCTACTCATTTATCGTTACCCAGCGAGCACCTGTGACCCAAGTCACGGAGGCGAGTAGCGTTGCCCGCGTCATACCACCACAAACTCGTTTATAGGGTGGGCCACATTCATACCACAACATACTCATATCACAGAAGAGAAGACAGAGAGAACTGAGAGGGAAAGAAACATCCATGCCCGAACCGGGAATCGAACCCGGGACCAACAGCTCAGGAGTCAGGAACGCTAACCACTCAGCCGATCGGTCGGCCATTTAATAATTGTAATTTGAGGCATACAAACCATGTAACTATATGCAAGTGATTTTTGGTTATTAGGGTTTATTAACATGTGCACATTTGGTTGTAATATTAAGTTTAAATTAAACATTTATTTTTTAATACTGGTAGTTTAGAAATTAAAGCTATTTTAGACCTAAGGTATTTATTTAATTACTAAATTAAGTAGATTTTTTTTCTAAAGTTATTTATATATTGTGCATAATTAACTATGTTTAGGAATCAGAATGATATTGACACAGGTTTTAAATATTAGCAATGTTATAAGTTGGATATTACGCAATTTATACACTCTCTTGACTTTATAAACTAGATTGTGGGAATTTAATATTCTTATTTGCTATATAGAATAATATAATTGTGAATCACTTTGAATGTATCCATATTACTTAAGTTATGAAATCAATTAAGTTATCTAGATGATCACACGGTTCTTAAATCATTCATGCGAGAGCAAAAAATCTTTTTTACAAATATTAAAAAAAAAAATACTTGCTAGAAAAAGATACTATTTTTAATGTATAATTCTAGAAT
Source organism: Latrodectus hesperus (assembly GCA_037975125.1). Classification (NCBI taxonomy): domain Eukaryota; kingdom Metazoa; phylum Arthropoda; class Arachnida; order Araneae; family Theridiidae; genus Latrodectus; species Latrodectus hesperus. The sequence continues at coordinate 53,265,303 of CM075862.1, read as the reverse complement.
GAGATACTGGAAGTTTTTGTTTATCAGTTTTACAAATACTTTAAGATTTGAAATATCAACGTTTTCTTTCTGATACGTTTTTTTATAAAGTTTTTTATTTAATGAGTCTTATTTTATCAATGATGAGAAAAAATGATAATTTTTGTGTCAGTAAAGATATTTAAGGATTATAATTTTTTAAAATACTAGAATTTAGATTGTTTTTTATAATTTCTTAACAAGTTTTCTAAAAATTTGTTATATTGTTTTGTTAGAAACTATCAAAATTGTATTTCTTCTATTTATTATTTATTGAATATGTAAATAAATGAGAAATATATTTAATCATGGCTAATAATTTTAATTGAAGAAAGAACACTTTGAAAACAAAATTAAAACAAAGTTGAAATGTTAATTTTCTATTAGACTTGAATACTTACTTTTAATTCATGTAGTATGTTATTAATATCAATTCTTAGAATAAATTTCTTATTTTAAATTAAGCATTTTAGGGTAATATAATAAAACTTAAATGTGTGTGATTAAATGTTTTAAATTAAGACTAGAGTTCTGAATATTATTCCTAACAAATCAAAGATCTTTAATTCATCAATGAGAAATTTAGTGGAACTGAAATCTTAATTTTTACATTTGCTTTAATTTATTGCTTTTTCAGGGAAATTTCTCATTCTTCAAACTATACAATTCCTGCAGTTTATTGAATCATATAAATTTTCAAGTTCTAAAATAGCAGATTCACTTCAATTTTAAAGAAATTTTTATATTTCTATACATTTGAGCAAATAACTCTTGCTTTTTGTTTGTGGATGTTATGACATACTTCTGCATATTTTGTACAGAATTTATTCCTGGTTAGATAGAATTTCGTAATTAATCATACCCTCCATATATGGTATGATATAATTATTCATCGAACTGAGACAAAATAATTCTTAAAACCAAAACATTGCAATAACTAGAGAAGAAGCAAAGAAGTTATTTATGAAAGGATAGTTTTGCTATAATTGTAGTTAATGTGAAAACAAGCAGTACTTCTGAGTGACAGGTTATCACTCTGACCTTCAATTAAATGGGTCACAAGTTTTATTATCTGTCATGAATATATTCTGAGTCCTTTTAAAATTGTTACTCCCAATGAAATTTGTAGTTTGGTAGGCTTTTCATTACCAAGTTTAGAATTATATGTACAATGAAAGAAGATGCAATTTAGTCTTGTCTTGAATAATCTTAATAGCTCATTTTAGGAAATTTTAAAAAAATACGTTTTCACAATCATTCTTAAAAATTTTGTTTATAAAATATTTGTTGGATCAATAATTCAAAAACTTATCATGCTATATATTTCTATAATTTATGTGATCAGTTATCTGATGTGATTATTTTTATATAAAATTTAATTCCAGTTTGAAAGTAATTCTTAGGGTTTATATTTAATATTTTATGTACATTACCATTAGCAAATTTCTTTTCTTCAGTTGACATTGCAGTATTGAGTGTAAGAATAATTTTAATTGACTGTGTTGTGTCATATAAATGTTCTATTTTCAGTTCTCATAAGCAAAACTTTATCTATATACATTTAGAAAGCTGAAGAATTCGATGTTATTTTTCTCACCTCAGTTCATAGATGTGATTATCATCTTAGACATGAATGCCTTTAGTAGTTCAAATTGATTTTTAGCTTGTATCTTAACTTATGTGTGTATATTTTATTAAAAATGAAAACCTTTTTTACTTTGTATTGAAAATATTATTTACATATTGAGCCATTTTAAAATGTTATAAGTTTGGACTTTTGATATAAAAATTTAATTTAAAAGGAACTAATATATATTTTTTAATAATTTAATGCTTTACATAAATTTTTGACTTGAAAAGAATGTATATTTCTACTTACAGGAATCGGGGAAATGTAATTCAGATAAGCAATATACCAGAACAGTACCAATGGGATGAATTTTTGAATTTCTTATCAAATTTTGGTAACTTTCAAGATTGTGAAAAAAGTAAGTTCTTATATAAATTTTAATTTCTATTTATTTTGTGAAATTTGAAATGTTTAATGTGCATGTTAGTTCACAGTACTGTAAACTAATAATCTAAATATATCAAATACTAAATTAAATATCACAGGTTTAAAAAATGTAATTTAAAATGTCTAATATTTAATTTCTTTGAAAAGGAACTTTCATTATAATTGAATCTTAATTTATTAATCTACAGGATCCTGTATATTGTACGATAGGAATGATTACATAGGTAGAGGAGGAAAATTGTAGTGCTTTTAAACACAAACACACATAGCAGTAAAAGTCTTACTTCCATGGCATGATAAATTTACTGAATAAAATCAAAGCTGTATCTTTTTTAAAGTTTTATAAAATTATTTGCTTATTTTCTAAATTTAAATGTAAGAAAATTTAAAAAAAATTTTTTGATAAATTCTAAGTTAAAGTATTTTATCTATGAATCTATATCTATGAATTAGAATACTTTAAATAAAAAAGCAAAATATTCAAATTCATATGTAAATATGGACTTCTCTGACTGGATATGATTGTCTGAATGCACATTTTTTATTAGACTTTTGTCTGCATTCTTTATCTATGGACAGTTTGTGGATAAGAAATATTGATGATACATTGCATAAAAGCCTTGAGTAATGAAGATTTAAAGTATATAGTGCAAATGCAATTTTTTTGTTAATAAAAATTTTTAAAAGTTCAGATATTTATGTGTCCAATTAAACAGTCAATGAGATTTTTAAATTTATGCAAAGCAGTTTTATTTTAATTTCTTAAAGAGGCTATAAAAAAATTAAATATTTAATATGAATACCATTTAATAGAAATTCCAGAGGTCTAGTCAATACATTGTTTTAACTATTTTTTGACATTCAGATTTAGAGAATAAATATTAACATGGTTTTGAAGTAATTCTATTTGAAAATATCTGTCAAAACTAAAGATATCGGCAAAATCCCAAAAACAGTGCATATTTCATTAAATGGTTATTTTTGACAATTTCAAACTTAAATTTTTGTTATTAAAAAACAAAATTTTAGTTATAGTATTATAATACTAAATTTTTTAATTTTGCATATTTATTACATTAAATATATATCCTATGAAGAATATCTGTATAAATATTTTGAAATACTTTCAAATTATTTAAACAAAATTTGAATTACAAAATCAATAAAATGTAGTCAATCTTTTAAGCAGCTAAATTTTTATATTGAAATTAATATGCAAATTTTAAACTTAAACTTGTTGTTATAAAATTGGAAACTTCTCAATTATTTGTTAACACTGAATTACGACAACAATAATGAAAATAAACAATCATTTTATGTATTTATTTTTGCTTAGCAAAATGGTTGGTGCTCTTGCCTTCAATTCAACAGTTCGTGGGTTCGAATCCCACCTTGGGCATGGATGTTTGTAGTGGTTCGGAATCCATTTTAAACAGTATGTCCCGGTTTAATTAGCCCTTGTGTGCAAAAAATAACTGTTGAGCGAGAAACAAAACAAACAAAATTGCTTGGCAAAAAGAAAGCAAAACTTAATCTATTTTTTTCAAGCCATTGGCGATATAAGATGATTGAGTTGCTGTTGCATGTATAAAAAAGTTGCTGTTTTTTTGGCAACTTGTAATGCCAATAACTTTCATTTGTCATGAAACTTGAGGAAAACAAAGTATTTAAATTTCAACTCTTTACCTATAAAAATCTTAAAATCATTGAACGATGAATGAAAATTGCCGCAACTAGAGTTCTGATGCTGTGTAATGGTAAGTTGATAAAGAGTTGCTCCTACCAACATAGAGGCAACTCTAATGTAATAGCTTGATGTGCTAGACTTCCATTTGAATGGTTAATACTCTTGCTTTTGATTCAATTGGTATTTGAGAATTTTTTGGTTCTCTTTACTGTTATTTCACAACTTCAAATTGTAGTATAATTAGTCCTTGTGCTTAAAAAATTGAGTAACAAACCAGCCAATGAACCTCTCCTTAACATTTTACAATTCTTATTCAACCTTGATATTACCATGTAAGTCAATCTATATCCACATGATACTTATATTCTTATAATTATATCTTAAAATGCTTTAATAGGGTAATTTAAACCATTTCCTACATAATAGTACATCTTTGTTACAGTTTTTCATTTTTAAAATGAAAAAAGGTAGTTAAGAATCACTTTGCATTAATTCATTTCTAAACTAACAATGCAGTAGCTTTTATTTAATGTAATATATCCATTTAATCAAGTACCTATACAAACTTGTGATATTTATTTCCATGTTATCAGTTTTGTTTTACAGATCCAAATTTGATCAAAAACAAATTGATTACTGGTTTTATTTTTACAGAATGTCTCTTAAGTTCTTAAAGTAGAGGCAGTACCTTAAGACTTGTAAAGCAAAGTAGTCTTCATCAAGTATTCAAAATTGTAATGATTAGATACTTGGTAATAATTGGTGATTACCTGTTAGATTTGGATTTCTTAAAGTGTAACCACAAAAACATTTTTCTATATATGAAAAGGAAATTTAATCTGTAAAGGCTTTATTGGAGCATTGAAATGTACATCTAAAACCTATACAATGATATATGAACATATCAATTTCTTAAGTAAAATTTACTGAGATACATCTTATTTAAATAGGCTTATTTATCTGTAAAATTTAATAAAATTGATTTTTTTTTTTAATTTTTTTGTAACAGAACAATTTTGGATAAAAAACTTACGTTAAATGAATAAATCTTATACAATAAGATTTATTTCTTATTTAAGTATGTAAGTCATTTAAAGTATAAGTTGATATGCTCTGAATGATAAATTGATATCCTTGTAAATTCTTGTTCTAAAAAGTGTTCTTAGCATATTTGGTTCTTATAGTTTGTGTGTTTGGGCTTTCTCTAGAAAATAATGCTACATTGTTTAATTTTCATCATGGTACTATGTTTGAATTTAATCTCCTCTGTTAACTTAATAATTTTTTTTCAATCCATTCATAACTAAAAAGGATATTTTTACATGTGTATTTTTCATATGGTTATTTCTTAATAACGTCTTAACTATGCTTTTGTAGATTTCTTCCATATATTTGAATTTAAGGAAATTATTTTATTTTAATTGTTTGAAGTACAATTAAACTATTGGTTTTTATTTAATTAATTCTTATAAACAAACTAACCTTAAAGTGATCCTTTTATCCATGCATTACTTGTATATTAGTCCAATGACAGTACCAAAAATATAAAGTGTCAAATATTTTTGCTAGCTTTGGATCAAGTAAATTATTACTAAGCCTCAAGAAACCAGTTTGAAATCAAAATTTCATGTTTTTATATCATTTTCAAGTGAACATTTGGAAAATGCTTATAAAAATTCTTGAATTTGTGTAATTTTATATGAGACGAAAAGTTACAAAAATTGCAAGTGGAAAGAAAATGAACTTTATAGAATTTTTCTTCCCGGTTCTGTACTTTAAATTTCTAAAAATGTAAGTTCTTAAAGGGGATTGTATTTGCTTAAATTTAAATAATTATATACGATTTTCAATATTTTTATCGATAATTATAGATCTATAAGCTCAGAACTTTTATCTGTATGTATCAAATATTTCTACAAGACTAAAATATATGTATTTAAAAAGGGAAATTTTAAGATACATTCTTTTTGAAATCTTATGTAGTTTTTAAAATTTGAATTTCTTTTAACTTACTCTCACAAGTTTTAATTTAGAATAAAGTATACCTCTTGAAGAAAAAACTTCTAAATTTTATAGTTTTTCTTTGAAATTTGAATTTTTGAGAAACATTTGTTTTTAAGGGAAGTTTCAATTGGATCAGAGGTTTTGTGATTAAAATTTTTTAGTATAACCAGTTAAAATTTGTTTTAGTATAACTCTTGCTTCCATCAAGATTTCATTGTTCAAGATTTCTCAAACATTTGTTCAAAATTTTTAATATTTTAAAGCTGTATTTTTAATTACAAAGTTTTTTCTCAACTAAAATTGTATCAAAATTTATAGAAATAAAGAAGCAAACAAATTTATAATTTAAAAATGTGAACTAAAACATTTTGCATTGTTTTAAAAGTTGAAGGGTATAAGAATGGTACCTCTTAATACCACCAAAGACACCTATTTCTGTTAATTTATTTCAAAACAAAAATTGTAAGTACTTCTATTAGTTTTTCATAGAATCAGCCTAACAGTTAATGAAGATTTTTTGCTATTGATGAAGAATTAGAAAATGAAAAATCATGGTTTCCATAAATAAGAATATTCTGTATTTTTAATATTTTTGAAAATATACTATAGTATCCTATTGCAATAATTTTATATTTCTAACCAAGTGTTTCTAATTCTAGGTATATCCAAACAAAATAGTTATAATGCAATAGTCACTTATGAAAATCAAGAAGAAGCGCAACAGTAAGTTGCATTTATTAATTTACAATAAGATCCCATTTGATGAGTTGAAGAGAATGTTCTGATGAGATTAAATTTGTTAAATAATTGTATATATTTTCTTAAAAAGAATATAAATGATTTTAAGGTATTTTTTTTATTTGTAAAATTGTTAAGTTTGTATTTTAAATGTAACTGTTTTAGATTTTATTTATCAAATTTTCAAACCCATCAAACTTCTTGGAAAATATAGACACATACTTTATAACTAAACGTAAATATTATAAAAAAATTTCATAAATTAACAATTTTAAATTAATTTAATATGAAAGAATCCATTAAGTTTACTTTCTACTATAAACTCGTGCCAAAATATGTTCTGTTATAAGAGTAAATAGTGTTTTGTACAATGCTTATAAATCTTTCATAAAATTTAAGGAACATTGTTTTACTAATGGTCTTTTCTAATTATAAAGTTAATCTTTTAAGTACTGATATGTGAGTGAACTCTTATAAAAACTTTAAGCACATGTTAAAAAATTTTAGCTTTATAAAAATTAGTTTTTAGCTTAAAATTAGATTTAAATTCTTTTTCAATAGAAAGTTGGTTATTTGTAATTTTAACCAATTGAATGAATAAGATTTTTGGAGTGTTTTAAAGTATTTGAACTGAAAATTTTAAGTATCCTTTAATAGGCTGAATTTATCTTCATATTATATAAACCACTTAGGATTTCAAAGAATACTTTGTTATTTTTTAAAACATTTTTACAATTTTGATAAACGATGGGATAAAACTTTTTAAATTTGTATTTATAATACTAGATGGTCTAATATATAGGTGAATTCATAAATCATCATTTATATCAAAAATCTTATAAGGACTCTTAAGATGAGTAGTTCTGCTCAGGTAAAGATTTACAAAAGTACTTGTTTGTAAATAAGTTTTATATAGGAGTTTATATCGTGAAGGACTACATTTAGCTTGTAATATAACTTGAAATAAATTAGAGGAATATTGTTTCATTCTTCATAGAGCTATTGTGTGAAAGTTCTTGGAAATGCTGGTTGAAGATATAAATACCATATTGAATGCTCCAAAAACTGTAATAGTTCAATTATATTGGATGTCTGGTGACTGTAGGCCAAGGAAGATGTTTAACTTCATCCTAGTATTTATCAAACCAGGATTTGACAACTCCTACATTGATAGGTATATTACCAAATTAGAAAATAGTATATCTTGCAGAAAACAGATTATTTATAGTAAGATAGACCTAATCAGAATTAAAATGTTTTTATTTCTCCCTACTGATCCTGATTGTTACAATTAGTCAATAAGAAAACTATGACAAGTCTATATCATGACAGATCCACTTCTGTGCTTGATAGGAGACAACTATAATTATGTTTGTGGTTGTCCCCCAAATGTTCCCTTTTCTTATTATAAGGATGAAATGATTAATCCGACCATTTGTTCTTTCACTTGTCACACTTGTGTCTATAAAGTCATCACAACCTACATATTATTATTACAAGGCAAGCTTAGCCTGGTCAATTGATACCACTGTAGAGTTTGTCAATAACATCTCACAAGTGGCTTGAGAGTTATCATTTGTAAAGGAATTATTTGTAAAGGAATTGTTTGTGAGATTTATTGTTGTTCTAACTAATCATGAACACTGGAGAATCTAGATACTAATTAAAATCTTCATTTTGCTGCAATTGCTACATTTTAGATGCTACAACTTTTCAGCTCTTTTCACTGGGTTTCTCTTTTTGTCCACTATTTTGTTTGGCTGAGCTTGCCTTATCATAATGTGTAGGTTATAACGACTTTTAAACATTTCTAAAGGTACATTGTTTAAAGTTAGGTTTTTGTCACTTACTCCAGGTAGACAAGCTCCTACAATTTGATCTTTTCAAGAAAATCAGGTCTGATATTTTACATTTTTGAAGAAATTCAGATTTTCAAAGCTTTAATAAATCTTCAATGTATTACTAGAATATGCTTTGGTGTATGAAATAAAAATAGTGGCAATGTTTTAATGCTTGTGAAGTGCATTCAAAAATATTACTTTTATTCACAGGTGTTTCCTTTATTTTGATTACCAACTGTACATTTAAACTTCTAAAAATTTCTTCATTAGTCTCATCTTTTATTAAAAAAAAATTCTGTCTCTAATTTCTTAAAGGGAGTATGTCTTTTCTAGATATAGTATTAGTTTTAATCTTTCTGATTTTTTTAATTGATTCCTAGACTACGACTAAAAAATTCTTGAACATTGTATGCTTAGCTAAAATTTTTACTAAAATGTTAGTTTTTTACTTTAATTCTCGCCTTTAAATTTTGCATAAAATGTCAATTTTTATCTAATTTAAAATTGAAGAAAATGATAAATGCTACTCATTAAAAATGAGTCTTATAAAATGATTTCACATTTATGTGCTATTTGTTTGTTAATAGTTAATGCTTTAAAATACATAATGTGTGTGCTGAGTCAGTTTAAAACTTTAGTTTTAAGAGTTGATTAGAAATATCCAATAATCTTATTCTGGGTTTTCAAATATTTTAATTATAACTGCTGCACTTAAGAGTGAGTGAAAAATATCTATTTTGTAAAATTTATGATTAAGTATGTTTCTTAAATCTTAATGTTTTAGAGCACTGCAGCAAATTAATAATTACCAAATTCAATCTGGTACTTACCTTAAGGCAGACTATATGATGGATAGAACAAGAGGATCCAGAGGCGGTAGACCTGGTTCTCGCCCTTTTAATAATTCTGGAATGTTTAGATCAAATGACTTTCCTCTGAGGTAAAGTAAGATATTACATTCATACTCACAATAAACTATATATTGATATGTAATCTTTTGGTGTGTTTGAAATATATTTTTTAAACATTAATTTTTTTTAGGATATTAGTATTAAGTGATATGGTTGGTGCTATCATTGGAAGGGCTGGTGGGACTATTAGACAAATAACTCAACAGTCTAGAGCCAGGTAAGTTGCCAAAACTTAATTGTTTGAATTAAATTTTTAGAAGCTATTATCTTATGAGCACCTTCTAAAATTAAAATTAACTTTAATGAAACTTGAATAATTTAAGTCTTTATTTTTGTTTATATTTTAACTCTGTTAAACTTATAAATTTCCTTTGTTTACATCAAAGGGTTATAAAGTAAGATCTTTTAGTGAGTAAAACTTAAAATCAGTACTATTTAACTGATCAATAGCATTTTATTGTTTTATTGATGCTTGAGGTACTTATTACAGGGTAGATGTGCATCGCAAAGAAAATGCTGGTTCTCCTGAAAAGGTAATTTTATTCAATTATATGAAATTAAATAAAGTTAGCAATTTAATTGCTCCCAATAAAATAATAATTCAAAAAGGAAGACATCTTTTATTATTTGACTTAACTTTCATTGCATTTATATATTAATCATAGAAAGCATAGTCACTGTAAAATAATCCCATCGCAGACCTTAGAGTGCCATCTGTAAACAATTTATACTTATTTGAAGATTTGTATCAAATGTATAAACACTAATTTTTGATTCTGTCGATAAGAAACAATCATTTGATTCTTTTACAGTTCCGTTTTCAAAGCTGTTACAATTGAATAGATCACCAGGTTTGTGGAATAGTTGACTTAGCTTTCTGAAGAAGATTGTTCTAGGTTCAATTTCTAGGTTATACATGAATTGATCAGGTTTAAAATTTCTTATCCAAATGATTCAAGTCATAAACTTTTCTCCTCAGCTTCAGGAAAATCTTTAGATGGTGCATGGAAAAAATATTGATGCTTTTTGTCACCTAAACTTCCAGTTTGAATTGTTGAAACATCATATACATTTTATTTTGCTTACTGATATCCAGTTATTTCAAGATTATGCTTATAAGATTGCTCATCAGTGTATGAAATTTTAAATATGTGATTAAAAATTCTCAGTGAATTCGTGATTTTTCTCGATTTTGTCTATATTTGGACATATAATACTTATGATGATTTATGTCAGTCTCATCACTGAAATCTTGTTTGTTAAATTATACTTTGGTTTTATTTTGAGGATGACTTGCTACCTCTCATTTCACTGGTTTCAAATTAGATTTATGAATGTGTTTATGCTTTCTGGGTGTTATAATCCTGACAAGGAATGCCTTGTCTGATGTGATACAAGAACTCACTGGCAAATACAGTGTTTGTTACCTAAAAGAATCTAATGAAATTGCAACTGTATGGTTACCATAAAATTGTATTTTTATAAAAATTTATGTATTGTGTAGATTCATGTCAGAAAATATGCATTACGAGAACACTATTTTTGATTTTGCACTACAATTATCTGTTGCAAATCAATAACCTAATGAATTTAAAAAGATTTGTATTCCAAATTTAGAAATTGTGTTTATTCAAAGCTGCAATATAAAATATCAATCAATATAAACTTAGTATGACAGAATATACATTCAATTAAAGCTTTGGTGACAAAGATTATATACATTGGTAAAAGTTAATGAAATACTATATTTGATACATGACTTCATGAAAGAAAAATATATTCAATGAAGCACAATAATGGGCGCTTTATAAAAAAGTTTGAAACCCATAGTGGATCGAAAAGTAAAAAATTGTTGGTCATAGTAATATAGTATCTTGAAGGTGCTAATTAAGACTATTTCCAACAAAACTGTATTCTGGAGAAGGAAAAAAACTTGAGATAGACTAACCCTTTGAAAGTAACTGGAAACCCATGTTTTATGTAATGCAGGGACAAACTGAAAGTAATAACAATATATTATCTAATTAACTGAATCTGCATTCACTCATTGACTCAAATCCACAGGGGGTTCACCTTAAGGTGGGTACAGGTATCCCAACCCTAACAGACCTAGCAAATAAACTGAAACAAAACTGGTTAGTGTTAGAATTAAATGAGGTACAATCATGTATTGAGTACTTATAAAGCTTGCCACTGTTTTATATTTCTTCAAGCAAGATTTTCCCTATATCAGGGAGTTAATAGCATTGGCCATTTTTCTTCTAGTAGCACAGTACAAAATAGTCTTCATATAATAGTTGTCAAGTCTAAGAGTTAATGTTGTTCAGAGATGGACAAATGGTAATATGTCTAAAATTCATGTTCTCTCCTGTGGAACATAGGGGACTGTGGCATATTATTTGGGCAGCATTGATGGATGCTGTTACTCATTTAGCACTATCAAGGGAGTATGTGTGGATTTATCCACAGATGTGAGTAACACTACTTCCCACTGAAAAACAGAAATCTGATAAGCCTGTCTGCTCGTTTTAAGTGTTTGAAGTTATAATTTTTGATAGAACATGCAGAAGATAGTTTGAAAATGTATGGTTTATTTTGAACTTTCTGGGAAGCCACAGTCAGACTTCCTAATCTAGGAGTTACACTTGGATGACTTTCCTGTGATGGTTGTGTTAGAGGAAAGTTCTTTTTTTAGCAAAATTTTTGATTGCGCAAAGGTTTGAATATGAGCATCTTAGCTCGTAAGTCTCCGAATCCTTCATGGATTAAATAACAGGGTGTGGGTGGGGAAACGAGGAATACTGTGAGCCTTGAAATTTCCTTTACCTGTGTAAATCAAAGTGGAGTCTGATTAAGTGAATGTGTATGTCATGGGACATTAAAAGGGCAATATATTTTAAACTGTTAAAATCAAAAAATCTAAATTTAGACTGGTTTTATCAGATATGTTTCAAAAACAGCAATTTTCATGAGCAGACTTCAATTTTTTATTGGATGTTCTTAGTAGTTTGGAATTATTTTATGAACAACTTTTTATTATGACTCTTAAGCAACAAACTATACCCAGAAAAGAGGCCTCCAATGTTTAACAGTTAAATTAGACTCTTCAGAATTCTAAAATCAAACTTTGAAATTCTTACATCCACTATACTCTCTGAACTTATAAATAGCACACTTAGATTATCACTAGTTTTTGCACTATTTTTACCTGACAGATAATTACAACACAAAGGTATCAGGCAAGCACTAGTTTGATTTTTCATCTCCAAGGATAGGGCATTTAAAAAATGGCAGATAGAAATTACTATTTTATTGTGGTGTGATGTCATAACTAACAAGGGCAATTAAATTCAGTAAGTTTAAAGGTATGAGGAAGTCTTGTTTTTTCAAAAAAGGGTAACACTTAAGTGGACATCTCATAAGATAATATCATAGTTAATTTTAGAATGTAAATTACAATTATCTAACATCCTTGCAAGCTTTAATAGAGTAAAAAACCTTTCTTATATGAAGGTAATCAGCTGACTTGACAGTTAAATTATTCTTAAAGTTTTGTCATTTATTGAAAAATACTCAAAACATTCTTAAAAACTAGACACTAGTTTTGAAAAACCTATTTTATTGTTTTGAGTACGCTGCTTTTTAAAGATGGCTTCTAAGTTCAATTGTCTTGTTGCAATTGTGATTAAAGATAGGTGTGCAACTTGTATTGATTTTAAATGCTTTATCTGAAATAAGTATTTTAAAAACAGTTGCATTAAAATTAGTTGCAAACATCACATTCAACTTTTGAAACACATTTATCAAAGATTTACTATTTACCCCTCTAAGAATCTGTTAGGATTCTCAGTAAAAAAATTTATAAAATTCTATATATTCTGAATAGATAGATCAAAATTTTAGTGATCAACACTTAATTTAAATTTTTTCATTATAAAAGTGTTTTTCTGTTTTGTGTAAACCATAAATTGTATATATGCAAAAAAAAATATCTCATTGGAAGATGTGGAAATCGATTTCATATAGAAGAAATGTTGTATTTGTAACTTTTACAAAATTTTCTTTTTAAAAATACATTTATAATTAGCATTTTATATCTGGAAAACTAAATCTAAATGATAAAATTTCTGCTATTTGAAATGTTCATGATCAGCCATTGAGGTTGCATGCTATTTGTAGTAAACAATGAGAATTTTAAGTATTAAACCTGCCAAAATTTTAATTTCTCCAAATTTCTTTTAACTATTAATGCTTATTATATGCAATATTTTCATTAAGTTGATATTTTGAGGGTTACTTATAATTTCTGTATTTGACTTTTCAAGTATCTTGGGTTAAAATGCCAAATTTTTTATCATTAAGAATTGAATTTTGCTTTTAGAAACCTCCTTAGTATTATAGGTAAACGTTTCATTTTTACAGGTAAGGCTTTATTCACTTTAATATCCCCTTCATAATTTTCATAAGCATCTTCAAGCTATGCTTTAAGATAAACTTTTGGAAAGAAATTAGACATAAAATTTGTGAAGAGAGTTATATTTAAATATGTTATCAAATACTTGATTACTGTCTTTATTTCAAAAATCAACTTACTTATACTTTGCTCATTAATATCTTTTTTGCTTCTACTGTAAAAGGTCTTAAATTCCGAGAATTAAGATTTGAAAGGACAAATTCAAAGTTAAAATTTTACCGCTTATAAAAATGCAAAACCTTAATTTATTTCTTTGTCTGTGCTGGGTTTTTAATTATCATAATTCATCATTCAATATGTAAAGAATAACTCCTAATCTATTATACAGAAATGTTTAAAAAATTTTAAAATGAGGTGAATATTAAAGCCCAAGTTCGATAATTTTTTAAAAAATGTAAGTTTTATAAAAGTGAGAACATTCTATTAACTTCATAGTGCTTTAAATATTTTTATTGACTGACTTTTTTAGAGATATAAGATGAGTTCATTGAATTTAAGCACTCTTTTTTAATTTTTAGGTTTTATTAGCAAAATGGTGGCTTTTAACACTTGTTGCAGTTAATCCTTAATATAGAACTTTAGTCTCAATGGTAGTGAAAATAATCCTATTTTATGTTTTATAAAGGTATTTAAGTTAAAATAAATTATTAAAGTTAACCAGTTTCAAATTTTTTGGAAGTTAAAGGTTTTAATACAGAGAATTTTGAGGTAGTGGAATAATGTAATTATAATGAAATCCACCTTTTTTTTGTAGAAGATAGTATTGAGTATTAGGTATGTTAATTACCCACTTTAATGTTACTATTAGTATAATGTGTACTACTCTAAGTAAAAAAATTTCCTGTGGATTCCATCCTGCCTTTCCTGCATCCTGTGGGTTCCATCCTTGATTGTGTGTTCCATCCTGCCTTTTAATTCCTTTAAGCCGTAAGTCCCGGTCTAATTAGCCCTCGTGTGCAAAAAATTACCGTTGAGCGACAAACAAAACCAAACCAAACCTGCCTTTTAATCCTCAAAGTGTAGAATTATATATAAAATAGTATAACATTGAAATAGATGAAATAAAACCCTGATTGATCAATAGAAAAACTGCAATTAAATAGTAGAAAAATCAGATTAAAGACGATGTGTATTTAATTTTTTGGCAGTTGAAAGTTTATTGAAATAATAGTTTCTTAAGGACTGATTTTAATACTTAATTATTTAAATTTCATTTTGTGATGTTAAAACTTACAATATGAAAAAAAATAAACTTTATTTTACTTCAAATTATGTTACTTTCAATGTTTCTTTGTATTTAATTTTCTGACTTGATATTTAATATACTTTGCAGGTCATCACTATATATGGTACTCCTGAAAATTGTTCTACAGCTTGTCTAAAGATAATGGAAATAATGCAACAAGAAGCAAATACTACAAATAGAGGGTAATTAAATGTTTTAAATGTGTTATATCAGTTAAATTAGTTTAAAATTCTTTGAAATAATTTAAAGTTCATTGAATCTTTAGAATAACTAAACTAAAACTTAGGCTTTTAGATTTTATTTTATTTTGAATTTAATTTCCATGACTTTTTAAAATCTTTAATTTTTTTATGTTTAACTTTACTGTTAAAATAGTAATTTTCATTAAACTGATAAATTTCTTTTAAAAACCAAATTTTGTTGATATACTTCTACTTAAATGTATATATTTCTGTATTTTTGTGTGTTTTTGCCTTCTAATTACATTAAACTTTTCATTGTAGGGAAATTCCTTTAAAAATTTTAGCTCATAATAACCTTATAGGAAGAATAATAGGAAAAAATGGCAGCACTATAAAACGCATTATGGAACAAACTGAAACTAAAGTAGCAGTATCAAGGTATTTTAATATTTCATTTGTTTTTATTTTTCTTTAAAGCTTTTAACCAATCTTAAAGGTAAAAACCTTAAACTTAGAAATAGCACAAATAAATGAAATTTTATTTTTATTTAAATTGTATATTGCATCAACATTTTTCCTCATTCCATGTGTCTTAGGAAAATTTGTCTTGGAAATTAAAATAGGTTCTATTTGTCTTTACCTAAAACTTTAATATTCAAACTATTTTTATAAAACTTAATGCATATTAACATCTGCTTATCGAAACTGTAGCTTCCTGTTAAAACCATTAAAATTTTTCCTTTTATAATGTCTGAGTGCTTAATTTAAAAGCCATATAAAAGATTGGCTTTTTGCATGGTTCAGAAGAAATGGGCTCATTGCCTGTCTAGTTTTCAAAAGACTTCTGTATTTCAAATATAGGTAAATCAGCTGTCCAATCCCATATGAAGGGGGGAAAATCTATTGATTAGAGTAGGATGTATCTTCAAAAAATTTACTCGTATAAAAGATTTTTAATTACTGCTGTTCCTGTTAAAGAATGTGAACCCAAAGCATATGTTGAAAATTAAGATTCATTTGTTTCTTCAAAAGAAATTTTAGAAGCTGAAATTCTATGGATCCTTAAAGTTTTAAGTAGTAGATTCAGCTATAGAGTTCTTGTAGAAATATAAATTCTCTTTTAAGCAATATTTTCAGACAGTACTATTACAAGCAAAACAATTCAGTTGTAGTGAAAATAAATTGCACCTAATTTTTCCATCATATTGAAAGAAAGTTAATGCTAGTAATTATGTACTTTTCTTTGAAAGTTTAAATGATCTCCAGCCAAAAATTAAATAAGATTTTGGGGAAATATTGTTAAAACACATAACTTGTCAGATCTTTTAAGTTTCTCAACTAGATATATTTTATTTTTAAGAAGTGTATAGAATTGTATTAACTAGATTATACTCCAGTTGTCAATAGGTGGTCTAAATGGCTAATTTTTTTTTAGAAGTGTACAACAAGCAAAAATTGTTTGCTTTGGAAGTTAAAGGGGGTTATACACATCTTGAAATATTCAATCAATAAATGAGAATCAAATGAAGATGTTAAATTACTCTATAATTACCTATTATTTTATACAATGTTTAATTCAGTAATGTAAAATTCTTTGTATTTTTAAATACTGAGGTCGGTTATTTAAATTTTTTCTCTTATAACTAAGTTTACTGAATGCTTTTGAAGTGTTCATTAATTATAATTCTAACATAAATATAAAACTCACTAATTTTTACAACCTTTTGTTTCTATTATTTACAAATATAATTGAAAACTTGCTTATACATAATTATATCTATTTGGTTTAAAACACACACAATTGGTAAAATGAAATTTAAAAAAAAATTATTTAACATGAATGTCTATCTTCCTGGAAGTTCTTATTTTGATGCCTAGATAACTCCTGGGATCTGATTCTTAGAAGTCTGAATGTACTCACCAGCTATCAAATGTGCTCTACTTACTCAGTAAATGTTAACATAATCCAACAATTCCAGTCCTAACTTGTAATCTAATCAGTCACATCAGGCTTTTAAAATGAGAATATGATAGTATTTTTCCATCTAGATAATATATTTAACTATGTTGTTATAATGCTGCAAAACTGCTTGTTTGGGATTAAATTATTCTGGAATTTCTAATTGATTTGCTTAGTTAAATCAGAACAATAACAGACCAAATTTATTGAATCTGATACTGCATATATGCAGTCTAATTGACCAAGTTATCTCTTATCAACCTTGTTCATGTGTACTGAAAACTCTGGGAACCTTCCTTATTGACTGATGTGATCCTTTCCAATATCAGTTTGATAGCTTGGATATTCAGCATGCTTAAATATTATATAAACAGTATTAATTTATAACAATTATACCTTATTAGTAATTATAACAAACTGTATAGATCCTTAAGTTTCTTCAGGGGTTGCTTTTTCAAAGTTTTATAAACGCTATTTTTTTAATTTACTGGCTTTAAAAAAAGATTTGATATACATAAACTTTATTATTTTTGCTTATTTGTATTACTTTTGAATAAATTCAAATGTTACCTTGTCATCATGAGTCTTCAAATTTGGTCTGAACTTTTTTAAACTACTGAGTTTATCTTCAAATTTATATAAAATTGATTTTAAAATCTATTTTAAAAAATTCATTTTTATAGAACTTTATTTTTTAGCTGCATTATTACTAAAATTTTCAATCTTACTAGTATAAATATCTAAATCCTTTTCAGTTTATGAATGGATATTTGTAGTGATACAGAATTAATTTTAAACCATAGGTCCTGGTCTCAGTCTTCCTGTGCCAAAAAATGACTAAACAAACCAAATTTTTTTCTTAAAAAGAAAAAAAAACTGATAGAGATTCTTGTTTTTATCCGTTCATATATATATAATTTATATTTCAGCTATATATATACATATATATATATATATATATATATATATATATATATATATATATATAAATCTTTACATATGTAATTAAGAAAATATAGATAAATTTTTAAGGTATGCCTGATTGTCTATTCCAAACATGATTTGTGTTTACTATGTAAGTAATACATTAACATAACTACATTTCCATATCAAATGTATTTATAGTCATAGAGTTGAATGAGACTTGAATGAAATTTTACATTTTGTAAGTCTCAATCTTATCAGATAGTAATTGTAGGGAAACCTCTCAATGCTTGATAAAGCTTTGTGAAGGAAGTTTTCATATCTATATTTTGAGATATGAATATGTTTTTTGTTTAAAAATGTTTTAGAAGTTATAACTTCTCTTGTGCTCATCAGGAAAATTATTTTTAGCCCTGCCCTCATTTTATGTGGAAGTAAAGATGCCATTTATCTTCAATGTTTACTAAAGTATCAATTCTATGCTAAATTATATGCCTAGCAACAATTGTATTTGCTATCATATGTACCCCATTAATCAATCTCAACCGTTATTTGTATTTAAAATATAGTATGATTGTAAACCACATTTTTGATTATTTGTAAGTAAACTGTTTCTGAAGGAAAGCTATATTTCCCAATTAAACAGTTTTTGAACTGAAAAAATTATCAATAAAACTATAGTGACAAGAGTGTTTTGATGTCTAGGTAAATTGTTTAACATACACCTTGACAAATTTTAATGTGTCTGCTCTAAATAAACCTTCAATCTCTTCTTTTCCATAGCAATATTCATGACATAAGCAGTTTCAATTTAGAAAGAATTATCACAGTCAAAGGGAAATTAGAGAACATAAGCAAGGCTGAAAGAATGATTAGTTCAAAACTTCGTCAAAGCTATGAGAATGACCTTGCTGCAATGGCATCTCAAACTTATATGTATCCTGGTGTTCATCCAATGGCTATGATGTCTACAGCTTGTTCTCCTGGACTCATGCCTTCACAAAGGGGTACTCCACCAATACCCTCTTATGGAATGTATGGTCCAAATCCATGTATGCCAATGGGGTACAACCAAGGTTCCTTACCTCCTTCATTTGATCTTCAAAAAGAAACTGTTTATGTATATATTCCTAATTCTGCTGTTGGTGCAATAATTGGAACAGGAGGAAGTACCATAAGAGACATGATTAGCTCTTCTGGAGCTAGTATAAAGGTACTAGCTCAATTGTACTTTAAATTTAAACTTAATCACTAACTTAAAACTAGGACTGATTATGAATGTGAAATTATTTTTTATATTATAATTAACTCTCATCTACCTCTTTATGTTAAATACTAAATGTTTAAATGTATCTTTATATTTTATAATGTGTTACTGTTTCTATTTTAAAACTAATAGTGTTACCTTTGAACATAAGTATAATCTTTTAAGTTTGTACTGATATTTAGTTTTCTTAAAGCCTTACTACCACATTTCGGTGCTGTTGTCAGGGTGCAATGTAATAATAGTTGAAAATAAAAATTAACTACACTTGTTATTTAGATTTTTCAATACGTTATTTGAAATAAAGAAATTAAATGTTTTGACTTAAAAACTTAACTGCTTTAAATAAATGTAAAATTATGCCCCTTCGCAATTACAAAAGTTCTGTTAAAATGGCTTGTTCATATCCATGAATTGTTATTTGAGCTCAATCAATTTTTAAATTTTTTATAACACCTGGTTGTATAAGGATTTTTTAATTTCAGCATGTAAGTAGTGGAAAAGATAGCACATTGTAGTATCCTTTATGTGCCCCATCTTATAATCATAACATTTTACATGCCTTTAACTCAATTAGTAAACATGAATCTTCAGTTTGATAAGACTCAAACTCGCTATTTTCTGATACCAAGAATGAAGGCACAATCAACCAAGCTTCTGGCCATTTTTAAATGTGATTGATTTTTATATAACTTGTAAAAGTAGCTTGTAATAGTACTATATAAAAAATCATTTTCATGCCATTTTTTTAATCTACACTTATCTTTACTTTACAATCTACTTATTGCATTTTCCTAATTTTATTGCCACCTAGTTATAATTTGAGAGAATGTTGAAATGCAGATCGATAGAGTAAGGAATCTTGGTTTCCACAAGTATGTCTCTTGTTGTACTGTTTTCATGAATCATTTTACCCGCTGGAATTCTGAAAGATTTCACAAATTCTTGTGGAAAATTACAATTCTATGATGAATACTGCGATTAGATAGTCTTGAAAGTGTTTAAGAGACTTCCTATAGGGTGTAAAGTTAGGCATTGTGCTTCTTTGATTGATTACAAGTTCAATTTAAATTGTTTATTATCAAGTTTCAGAATATCAGTGTACTATTAGATTGTGCATTATGCCCAGGTGTTGTGTCAAAAGCATCATAAAAAAAGTTCTATTGTACCTGATTGTTTGAATTCTTCAGCAACTCTTTGGTCTTAATCTTGGATTATATATCTGTGGTACCAACATGAATGAATTCTCATTAAATTCTTAAAACTCAGTTTAACCATTTCATTGCTAATCTGTATTTGTTGAATTTGATAACATCATTTTTTTAAATGATATTCTAAATAAGCTTTATTTGAAATTATTGTTTTAATGCCATTATTTTGCAATTGGTTTAATTAAAAGTATTATAAATTATAAATAATTATATTTTATATTACAGCAAAAAATACTTGGTAAGTTTCTTGCTTTGTTTGTTAAGTTCCATTGATTGAGTGTAAATTAAATATTAAACTGGAAATTGAGTTTTTAATGAACTTTTAAAGTACTGGATGGAATAATCTTTTGAAAATACTATAAAATACCACATGAAAAAATTAAATTACTCAGTGGTTTCTGTTAAATATTTTGAACTTTTGCTGAATTAAAATTTAATAGTTTGCAAAAATGGATATTTGTAATGTATTAGAATATAGCTTGTAATACTCTTAAATTATATGTAAGTTTAGAAGAATATTTTTCTTAGAACTTTTGTATACCTGAAGCTAATTGCGCTACTTTTACAGGTGGTGCAGCCCGGAAAAGATGAACCTGTAGATAAACAAGCTGAAAGAAGAGTTTGTATCATAGGATCATCTGAAGCTCAATGGAAAGTATGTTTTTGAAAGTATTTGTTTAATAAAACCAACCAGTATTCTATGTTTATTAGGAAAGGAGTCAAAAGTTCATACTAATGAGGAATCTTTTTGTTAAATATATTCATTCCATTCAATCTTAATTTTTCTTGTTTTGTTATGTTAAATATTTAGATCTAAAATAAATTAATATTAAATAAAAATCTTATAATTTATGTAATTTTAAGTTCTTTGAAGGTGCTGAAACTTTCTAGCTATAAAAATGTTTAACCCATTTATGTATTTATTGAAATTCAGAATTTCTATAAACTTTTATATTCATAAAAATTGTAAGTGCTTGGGGAAAGTTTTAGGTTAATTTTTTTATTTAAACACTTATTTATCAAATGTACTCAAGGTGGGTCTTTGGTGGCATCGGCAATCGAGCCCTGCTCTTCCGGATGGAAGGCTGATGTCCTAGCCACTAGGATACTACGGCCCCTTAAAGAGAATAAGCCACAACAACAGCAAAGTTGAAGAGAATATTCATGTGTTTTATAATTGTTTGCCAACCAATCAAATCCAAAGGATTTTAGTTTTTCTAAATTCTTAAGATATTTCGCATTTTTTAAAAATTTATTAATGTAAATATTGAGAGAGATTTAAAAAAACTCTAATGAAATGCTAATAAAGGGAAGTCCTCAAGTTTAAACTCTAAAAGAATTTGTAATCATAACAAGTAATTTTCATTTGGTAAGATTAACAAAAATAAGATTGGAGAATACGACTGTATACCCTTTTCACCAAAAATAGTTTTATAAAATGCCTCTAATGGAAAAATTTTTTTGTTAACATTCTGTTATAAAGCTAAGAATTCTGGGGGGAATGCAAACCTATCTCAGACCTGATTTTCTTTACATTTTCAAAAGAATTAATTATAGTCAGTAGTAAGTAAAGTTGTTTAAATTTTACATGCCAATGTTACTATTGAGTGAATTCTCAAATATTATAATTAAATGTGTTGCAGAATTGTAGTTGAAAATAAGAATTAGTAGTCAATACAAAAGGTTCCAGTAACGTATACTAGAAATATGAAGGAAATCAGGCTAAAGAATAAATTTGAGAACTAAAAAAAGAAAATATTAAAATAAAGTTCTATAACTCTTCTGGAATGTTATTTATATATTTACAAGAGTTTTACATTTCTTTCAATTAATGTATTAAATACTGTTATTTACAGTGAACACATTAAAAGTTCAATAATAAGATCAGAAGAAACCACACACTTAATACTTATAATTTGCTTTACAAAAAAAATAACTTGTTATAAAAGCTAAAATTTACTTCGGTTTTCAGCAGTTTTTGTAATAAAAATGGCTGTATGGTTATACTGTGTCAGTTTTTAAAAAAATGTCATTGTGGTAATTTATATATGAATATTGATTTTTGAGCAGCTTGCTTTGTATTAAATGTTAGCCTTGATCTTTAAACAATCAAGCAGGGATAAAAAAAATCGTACAGTTTAAATAAGGTATGAATATGTAAAATATGTGATGGCATATTACGTTTAAACTGGATTAATCGTAAAAACCATGTGTATTATTATTAAAGGGTCTATTAGAGGCATAATTTATTTGCACTCAGTTTAAATGCATATTCAGTTATTAAGTTGTATGATGTTCATAATAATTTAACAAACTTAATCGTCTTTCGGATATTTCATTAAACGTGGTACTCAAGTTTTTTATAAGTATAATTCATTTTAGTTAACATTAATACACAGTTATTAGATATAAAAGTAGAATAACACTAAACTGAAATGCAAATTATAAATATTTTTTTACTTTATAAAATGCAATTAATTGGATTTCATTATAACCTCTAACATAATTTGGTTTATTTGAGGAAAGCAGCTTAACAGATACAGCCATCTACTCACAATAACTATTGTTTTAACAATTCCTTAAATTAAACTAATATGTAATGAGGAATAAAATCTAAGTTGAAAAAGTGTATGCCTCCTACAAATATCAAAAATTTTTAAATGCATGTAAATATGCTCATGAAATTTATGTATTGAGAATGCATGATTTTGAACCACTTTATATGTATAATTAGGCACTAGCTGGCAGAAAAATGGTTTACTTCCTGGACTTCAGTTCAATAATTTGGGGGTGGTCATTCTTAACTGAAACTTGGATGATTTTAATAATACAGAATCCACTTTAAACTGTAAGTCTTAAGTTAATCAGCTGTTAACCAACTTTTAAAGTATCTGCATGTAGTTTAAGATGGTTTTTTATAATCTAAACTTTATCAGCTGAAATTGCTGACCAATTTTTATCACAACAATTATTAATGCTTTAAGTGTATGTTTTAATTTTTAAATACAGGCTAAGTATTTTTATTTATTTGGTTTTACTGATTTACCTTTATTTTTCATTGGAGTTTTACAAATCAATGCAGTTTGTTAAAAAGTATTTTTAGCTCTTTATTTAATATGGAAGATTTCATATTTTTTAATCTTGTAACTTAAGTTTTCTTTTTGTGACATATTAAAGAAATCTAATTTTGTTCAATAGCTATTCTTGAAAATAAACCAAAAGGAATTGATTCATAAGTATTTAGATAAACAACTTAAATATCAACTAAAATTCAGATTTATTTAGAGTATACATCATCAATCTCAATTTTTAGACTTGAAATATTTTCTAGTGTGTGTATGTGCAATACTTTATCTAACCAGACCTTTAATCTATTTTTTATATGCAATAATTTTGATCTGTTCTATAAACTGTTTTTCACATAATAAACAAAGAAAATTGGAGCTCAAGTTAAAGCCATTATCTGTTTTGTCAAATGTAGCTTTTTGTATTAATTGCTGAAGTGTAAGGAAATCTAATATATTTTATTTAGAATTTATTAGAAACAGTGTAATTAGGCATAAATGTGTTATTTTCATTGTTATTATAGATGTTTTGTATCACTGTTTTGAGCTTTTAACCTGTTTTTTCTAAGTTTAATGCTGATCTTTTTAAATGATTTTAATTAACAAATGCAGCTAGAAAATTCTTCATATCTATTTTGCAGTATTTGTTGACTGTGTTTGGATAATACAGAACATAATTAATTGAGCGTGAATATAATTTAAAACTTACAAATGTAAATTAATGTATATTTGCTTGCAAATCTGAATTTTCCAATCTCTTAAATTAAAAATTTTTTATAGCTTTTTTATTTTGTATTTACCCTTATTTCTAATTTTCCTATATAGAGACTTTATTTTTATAAACTTTGTTGCAGGCTCAGTTCATGATATTCAAAAAAGTTGGGTTTGAAGGATATCCTGGTCCACAAGAAGCCACATTAAAAGTAGAAATGTTTGTACCAACAAATCAAGTTGGCCGCATCATTGGAAAGGGGGGTCAAACAGTGAGTTTCGTTTTGATAACATACTGAGGAATTAGAAATTTGTTCTATCTATATATATCAAAAAATCATGCATTTTTACAAAATACTTTTTAAAACTTCTATCAATTTTCTTTTCTTATTTAATGTTTTTTGTTATCCTAATGTGTGTGTGAAATAATTTAGCAAAATGATACAAATTAGTTTCTTGTTCAAAACTTAGTTAATAAATGTCCTGAATATTTTTAAATTCTATTGCTGAGGGAAGTATTAGTGTCTTGATGAAACAGTTCTAAATTTTATGTTAACTAGATTTACTTTTCTAATTATTAGCAAAGTGTTAAAGATTTTTAGAGAAGTATATTTTCATATGTATCTAAACTTTGCCAAAGTTTTTTTAAATGGTATTATAAGTTATTAAATTCTTAAATTGTTCTATTTAAATAAAGTCTATTATCTCTTTGAGATTAGTGTAAACTCTGCCCTCTCATATGGGACATATTGTGATTCTGCAATGATTTTTAATGATTAGTTCTTAAAAAAAATCAGTCATAGGAAATGCTTTAAAGTATTTAATATCAAAGGAGTTTTAAAATAGTAAAGAAACCCTAATAAAGTATTTTCTAATAAACTATATTTTTGTTTGAAGAGATTTTGTTGCATTAGAGAGAATTTTAAAAATGATTGCTGTATATTTAAATTTATATTTCCTTGGTCTGTCAAATGCAAGCTTTTAAAATTTTAAATGTACTCTTCAAATTGACATTCATATATATTTTTCTATAAATTTTTCTGTAATTTTATTTGCATCTGTGAATCTATTGAAAGAAATGCATGTATTTAGCATCTAAAACAACTTTCATTTTAATTGAAGTTTTATGTAAATTTTTTCTCAAGCATATCAGCATTTTCAAATCTTGTTTTTATCAAAGTGCCATTTAAAAATTACAGTGAGTGTAAAAAGTATTTATACAGTACAACAATTGATTTAAAAGAGATCCGTTCATAAAAATTATAAACATAAATCCCATTTTAATTAATTATAAATACATAATCGAACATATTTTCACAAGTTTCATGCGAAATTTACTCAAAAAATTTTTTACATCAATAAATATTTACAAAACTGTAACAATCCAACATTTTGTGGTGTAAAAAGTATTCGTACACTAAAAGAAATGCAATTTTTTTAAATTATATTTTATTATTGGTTTAGCCATTAAGATGCAGTTAATTGATGTCATTTTGTTAGTTACTTAAAAGGTTCTTTAGTGGAAAATTTTAATGTAGCGAGAAACTAGAAATTCTGTAATGGGTCGTAAAAGTAGGAGACAAGTGTTTTCGAAAGAAAACTGATTTTAAAGCTCCGTAAAAATTGTAGATCGTACAAGATTTATGATCTGGTTGGTAGACCCCGTTTAACTGTGCAGTCAATCATAAAAACGTTTGTTGCCACTGGAACGGTGCAAAACAGTTCTTGTACCGAGCGACCATGTCTATTGACATAATCTGACGGACGGTTTCTGGTACGTTCATTAAAGAAGGATCCCAAAATAAGGACTCCTACAGTAACATTAGAACTGAAGAACATGGGAACAGCAGTCTCCGTAAGTACTGTTCGAAATACATGCAGAAATGAAGGTTTCCATGGCAGTGTTGTGAGACTAAAATTCTTTGTTAATGAGAAAATCGGAAGCTGCTGTTGTCTTTCGCCAAGCAATACGTTAATGAATGTCCAGATTTCTGGTAAAAGATTATCTTTACAGACGTAAAGTAAATACAACATATATTGGATCGGACGGAAGACGAATGGTATGAAGAAAGTGCGATACAGAAATGCATCCTAAGAATTTAGTGCCAATAGTGAAACATGGGGATGGAAGTCTGCTTATTTGGGGGTGTATGAGTGCTTCTGGGGTGGGCAAATTAGTCTGTATTAAAGGCATTATAAATCATGAACTTTTCATTGACATTTTAAACAATAATTAAGCACCTAATGCAACAAAAATGATCTTGAATGGTGATTACGTTTTCATGCATGATAACGACCCCAAGCACTCAAGGCTCTTTACTATATAGTACCCAAAAGTTCATGAAATTTCCTCCTCAATCGCCAGACCTCAACCCCATCTATAATTTATGGGACGTTCTTGATAAAAATATCAGATCCAGACATATTTCTTATAGAAATGATTTGGAATCCGCTCTTAATCAAGAATGGGACGCCATATCTACCTAAACAGCAAAATTGGTGGAATCGATGCCAAAGAGACTCAAGGCAGTTATTTGAGCTAAAGGATATCCTACAAGGTATTAGCTGAAATATTATGATTGTATTGGCTAAAATATGCCTGATGTATGAATACTTTTTACACCACAAGATGTTGGATTGTTTCAGTTTTGTAAATATTGATATATAAAATTACTTTTGTGTAAATTTCACATGAAACTAGTGAAAATATGTTCTCTTATATATTTATAATTAATTAAAATGGAATTTATGTTTATAATTTTCATGAACGGATCTCTTTTAAACCGATTGTCGTACTGTACGAATACTTTTTACACTCACTGTATGAAAATTTTTAATGTCTGAATTGGATAAATGATTCTAGAAACTCTTTTTGACTTTCATTTTTATTTGTTCAAATTAAACAGTTTAAATTATTTTAAAACATGTATATGCTGATCATTTCCTATGTATAAAATTAAAATTTTGCTAAGTCATAATATTTACTGTTAATTCTTATTTAATGTATTATTTAAGTATTTTTCGATGTTCTAAATTTAATATTAAAATTTTGGTAAAGTTTTCACGTAAAAAATATCAATCGTTTTTTAAAATTCTTTTGTAGGTTAGAGATTTACAAAGAGTAACAAATACTCTTATAAAATTTCCTGATGATGCAAGAACGCAAGAAAGTGATGAAACTGCCGTCCACATTGTTGGTGATTTTTATTGTACACAGGTATGTCATATATATATATATATATATATATATATACTATATATATATATATAGTTCTCATTACATATTAATACTAATCTCTAAAAACCTAGATTATTTCATTCTTAAATATTTAAATAATTTTATTATTTCAGTAACTATTTATAAGTGCTATTTTTTCCTTGCATTTTCCTTTTGACTAATTTGTAGAATTGTTTGATTGGTCTTGTGTGTGTAATGTCTGGTGTTGTGTTCCTATTTCTAATTATTGAACTTTCTATTCATAATGATAAAAAAACAAGTAGTTTCTATTTTGAAATATTTTAGTTGAAAGCATTTAACATTAGATATTTTGTAGGAATTTTAATAAGACTTATAGTTCTGCTCAGTTTGATTCAACCAGGATAATTTCATAACTGAAATAAACTGAAAATTTAAAGATTAAATTATAACATCAATTCTATTTAAGCAGTTTTAGATATTTACTGAAATAAAATTGCCAAAACTTTAAAATGTCATCAAAATTTGACTTTCTGAATAAAAACTACATTAAAATGAAATTGCATCCTACGTTTTTATTCTTTACCTTTACAGCATTGCACATAGATGTTCAAATTTGATAATTTTTCATGTTTGATCACTGTTGAACAGTTATAATATTCATATATTTTCTTTGACCTTCAAGTTGCTCACATTAGAATCTGAAAATATGAAAGTGATTGCAAAATCAATCTTTCAGAAGTGTAGTAAAATGTATAGAAGCACAAATTAATAAGGAAATAGTTGTTTAAGATTTCTTATAGCCTATTTTCATATTCTAAGATTCTGGAGTGAGAGTTTTGAGTTGAAATTATACCGTACTTAAATGCCTCTAGATGTGGATTGTGCTGCAATTCTAAGGTTGAGATTTTTTAAAAATATTTTTTCTGTTTACTAAGTGAGAATATCACTTTCCTAGAAAATTGACTGAAAGAACTCTATGAAGTTGTATGTTTATTAAAATCTGCAACTACTGTGCTCTTGAAGAAGTAAACGATCTCTAATCTCAAATATCAAATCTTTTTAACAAGGTCGAGTGTTGTACATTCTGTTCAGTGGCTATTAAAACATTAAATCTTCAATGTCATACCTGATATTTTAAATATGGTGGGTAAATATTAGTCTTCCATTCTTACTGCACAAATGTTGACTGAGTTATGCCAAATGCAGATCTTTTAATGAACAACATTCTTATTTATCTCTAATTCAATTTATATCTGTTATAGAATAAAATTACATGTTAACAAAAGTGAAAGGCAGATGTCTTTCCTTCTGGGAAGCAGCAACTTTTAATGAAGTTTCCAAAAAATTCCTTATAAAAATTGTTTATGTCACACCATGCTGTAATAAGCATATTGTGATCTCTGATTATTGTAATTCTCTGACTACTTTGCTCTGGTTCTTTTAGGAGTTTGATATCTTGAAACTTTCCTATAATTTATACATAGATTTTACAACAATTTAAATGTATGTTGACAAAATACTAGTTTCGACTACTTTAAATTGTATATCCCACTTTGCTTCAAATTGCAAAAAGTGTTTGTAGATAAACATAATCAAACCAAGATAACCATTTTTTATTATCACTTAGTATTTAACTAGTTGATGCAGAAAAGGAAAATCATGGTATGTAAATTCTGCATATTTCTTTTCTCTGCTGACTTGTGTGTGTATATAGTAACCTATTTGACACGTGAGATTTTAATCTTGTGTTAAAGTAGTTTTCCATTTTGTTAAATTCTTTTCATGAAGTTTATCATAAATCATCTGTTTTTAGTTTTTTAATTTGCTTATATTTTTATTTAATTTGGATTAGTATAGGTATGTAGATTTAAAGTTACTAAGTTAAAAATTTACTTTTTTAAAACTGTGACTTATAATTTTCTAATTTTTATAGTTTAATATATTTTACCATTTTTCGCATTGTGTTTAAATTTAATACATTATAAAATTAAAGTTTCTTTAAGCTATATAACTAGCTCAGAAGTAATCATTAAATTAAATATTTCTTTAATGAAAATATTTAGTTTTTCTTAATAGACAACTCTATACTTCAAATATTTAGTTAGCATTTCAATAAAAGTTCTATATTAGATAAATCGTATATTTTATTTTTTCTTGTTAGCTTAATATGTTAAGTGTAAAAACTTTTCATTTGATCCCATATTAAAGCTGCCAAAAAGTGTTAGGATTAAATCCACAAAATTTCTTGATAGCATTTCATACTAGAGTTATTAATAAAGCTTCAAGTATCAAAATATTATCAATGAACATAATTCTGTAGTGAGATTAAAAATATTAGATTCAATTAAGAGATTTATAAATCTTATTATATATACATAAAAAAGCTTCATAGCCAAGAATAGTAGCATTTTTAAGTATTTTATAAACTTATTCATAGACTACTAAGTTAATCGATCTTTTTTTCCACCATGAAGTTAATCAGTCTACTTACTCCATAAAGTATTCCTACCTTAAAAACAGAAATTGACAACGTTTCATTAAATCTATGAGGTTCTGAAAAATTATAACTTTGTATGGGTTTAGAATCCATTTTAAATTTAAAGTCTCGAATTAACCGTTGTATTCCAATGAAAAGTTAGGCTGGTCACTAAACGAGCCAATCTAAGTATTTTAGCATCTTTCTTTCCTATAAATCTTTACACTCAAGGGTTCCGAATATTTTCAAGAGTTGAACATGTGATCTTGGTTTTATACAACCGAGCTTTTACATTTTCACTTCGCTTTCTTTCTAAGTGAAAACTGAAAGTTTCTCTTGAATAAGACAAATTCTTAAGTTTTTATTTTAGAGGTTTCTTTTCTAGAATTTAATTAAAATCTTTTTCTTTAAGATAATTTAATTAACTTTATTCTAAACAATCCTTCAAATTGAAGATGTATCTTATTACAGGCTGCCCAACGCCAAATAAGAGCCC
Source organism: Latrodectus hesperus (assembly GCA_037975125.1). NCBI lineage: Eukaryota > Metazoa > Arthropoda > Arachnida > Araneae > Theridiidae > Latrodectus > Latrodectus hesperus. Next base: position 53,234,879 of record CM075862.1, on the reverse strand, counting down.
TTGTTTACAAGAGTGCAGGTTACCAGTCACAGCAACAACAGCAGCGGGGAAGGATGTCTCAACCCACACTACAAAATATGCCAAAATGAAAAGAACTCTGCAAAACCTCTACACACAAACCTCTGTGATGACTTTTATATTTTATTTCATGCATAAGACTGAATTAATACTTTTTAGTTTGAACTCAATTGAATTTCAATTAAGTAAGCTTAAATCTTTGGGGTTAAATTGTGCAGAGGTAATGTAAGGGTTTTTATGAACAAATTGACTTAAAATAAAAAAAATTTATTACTTACAAATGCCAATGTTTAGTTAGTACAAAACTTTTTGTCCTCATCGAAGGTGGCTTTTTTTCCTCTTTATAAAAAAATTTAATAGTTTATTTTTGATAATTTGTTGGAGAAATAATTTTGTTCTATTTTATTGTAATTTTTATGCATATAAGGCAAACAATCTAAAGAAGCAGAATAAGTTTCTCCTTCAAGCTAAAAAAAATCTTAATCATTACGTGTTAAAATTGTGAAGAATTTTGGGGCTCTGTGCTCAAAGATTTTGGAATTCAATCTAGTCTGTACTGCTAACTTTAGCTGGTGCTGGATTCCAAAATTTACATAAATTTATTTTGGATTAAACCATTGTTTGATATTAAGTTCTACCTCACCATTCTTTGTTGATAAATATGCTAGTCGCAGTATTTGATTTCACTGTAATTAGAAAATCTCAATTTCCAAGAAAATCTGATCAAATTTTTAACTGTTTAAATATTTCAGTTTGTGTATTCGTAGGTGCAGTTACGTGTATGTGCAATCTTTTTATTTAGATTTAAATATCTTGAATAAATTTTCACTTTTACATATTGATGAATAAATTTTTGTTTTGTTTGAATTGTTTATATTTTATGTATCTTAATATATATAATGCTATGATAAAAATGCATACAACCTAAATTGTATAGAATGTTACCCCATCATGTGAAATGTTCTTTAAATTTAATCTTAATGAAGTACAAATGAATGCATTTTAAAATCAAATATTTTTGCCAAACTGCCATTTAACAAAAATAAACTTTTTTCAATTGTTATGTGTTTGTCTTTGGAATGTCTTTATTAAATTTTTAAGAAATTGTATTGTAAGAAAGTTTTTATTTTAATCGAATTTGAAACTAAATATTAGGATTAACTGACATAATCGTGTCATTTTTAACTAGTACTTAAATTTTTCATCAAGTATATATCAGATTTCTCACAAGTCAGAAAATGTAGGATTTTTTTTTTTTTTTAGATTAATATAAAGTTTTCACAATTATGTATGAAAGAAATGAAATTTAAGTAACACCGTTTAAAAACTGCAAGTAATGATTAAGAATAACAGTATTTTTCTGTAAAACTGAATTCAAAGTATCAATAAATCTTCTAAAATGTTGAAATTGAAATAGAAATTAAATATGCAAGTTCTAGCTTTTTTCTAAAATGGCATACTTTGCTAATCAGTTGAATTTATGGAATTAATAATTCATTTGAGAAAATAAAGAACTGTTACAGAATAACATAAAAGAATGAGTAGAGAGAGAATACAAGAAAGGATTTTAAGTATTTAATAACACAATTTTTATGTAAAGGAAAATTTTATTCCATTATGTTAATTGCAATTGTTATTTATGCTTGCAATATTGACTGAAATTGAATATGCTTCAGGCTCATTTAAATGCCAATTTGAAAATATAATTTAAATTATATTAAATATTGATAATTTAAGGTTTCATTTACTTACATAAAAAGAAAAATATGAATATTTTCATTCCCTATTTGTATTACAAACTTTGTTTAAATTTTGAGCATTATTTGACTATAGAAATTCTCAAGCATGCTTCTCTATAGGACAAGGAATATCGGGTTTTAATGAGTTTTCTATATTAATATCATCAACGCAAATAATTAACATAGGTATGTTCGTTTATAATTCGTCAAATGATTTTTTTCTATTTGAAAGGACTTGCTTTAGAACACTTGTGAGATCTGTAAAAACAAATTGTTAAGTACAAGTTGTATGAAATGGGATCATCATGCTACCAGATAAGAATTATTTACTTCCAGTTTTGTTGCAAGAAGTCTGCCACAAAATGTCACCAAATCATGTACAGCTTTAGGTACTACTATTGTATAAAGAAGCTGAAGGTTTTTGGTACCAATAGTTCATAGACTGACATTCTAGAAGATGAGTGTTCTGATTAATCTACTCGTGTTGACTCGTGTTGATGAGGCTGTGAGAACTTTTGGAAGAAAATCGGTATTTCATTACTCGAGAGCTAGCTATGGAGTCGGACATTAATGCTATATCTATTAGTCGCGTTATACATCACTTGAGCTTGTACAATTTCAATCGCTGTATACCCCACGTGCCCATTCAAGTAGATAAGAACAGACACGTTCAGACCTGTGCGAATATGAACACAAAGACAAATTCTGAACTGGACGTCACTTGTAATAAAAAGTGAATTTATTTCAACACAAGCCAAAAAGTATTCGTCAACGCCTGGTGTCAATAGTGTCGCGAAGGGCAATTTGACTAATAAAGCAATCGTGATTTTATCAACAATCTGGAAAAAGGTAGAACTATTGGCAGTAAACTGTACAACGAGATGCTAGTTCCTGTTGACGATATCAATTCCAAGTGTCGAACTTAGTTCTGGCTCTAGATGGTTCTGTTTGATCAAGATAATGTAACCACATGTGTCTGCATTCACCGTTTGGGCTTAAACGGGATCTTTTGTTACACCTACCACATAGCGATGAAATGATTCCTTTGTACTTTTTCCCATATTGCTGGTGCTATCTTTGATTCCATACCAAACGTCTACAATAAGATAAATCGATTATGTGTATACGAGTTTCTGGGCCGAAAGCTTAGAGAAACCAAATTGTTGGTAGAAACTCTGATTTGGGTGGTGATTTTTACCAGCACTAAGTTACTGCTTTCATGTTTTTTATATTTTATCAAGAACTATTTTTTGGGAAGGGGAGTGTTTTTCATTACAATCCAATATTTGACTTTATTTTGCTAATAAGGAGGGATACTCTTAATCCTTGCATACAATGCAGAAGATAAAGGTTGCTGACCTACATATCAGAAGATAAAAGTATAAATTAGAAATTTTAACATGTGTTTAAGAATTCCACAACATTTAACCATTTTATATAAAAAATCCTTTGGAAACCTATTTGACTGTGTATCTAAATGATATTCAACAGAACCAAAACTAATTGTATATTCTTGATTTTCATAGCTTATCAAACTGAAAAACTAATTTTCAGTATAATTTATTTTATAAGAAAAATATACAAATGTGTTTGACATAAATCTAACTATGAAACTTTGGTACAAGGTTTCTTTGGTTTTTGTTTTACTCATTCTTTTTTAATAAATTACTTTTTTATAGGGTGAAACTGGTAAAGAATATCAAATTGTAAAAACTTAGTATAACTGATGTTTTTTTGTGGATTCACTAATACTGGAGTTGTAGAAAAATAATGAAAAGATTTTAAGAAATATAGAGTATTAACAAATATGCAAAGTATTTTTATCAGTAAAATTTGAAATGACGTATTTTAGGTATATTTTAATATACTGTGCTTCAAATGAAATTGAATATCAGCTGTCATTGGATATCGACTTAATGATCCGAAGAAATTTATTGAAACTAATTCATAAAAAGAATTATACGAGGGTTACTCTGAAATTTTTGAGATACGCGCAGACGAGAATTTACAAAATAAAATTAACGGTTTAATTTTAAAGTACAAAGTATTTTAACACAGAAGACGGTTTTTTACTGACTTACTTCAACTTGTTTAGCGCGGAATAAATTTTAAACAGAAGAGAAAATGGAGTTGACGCGAGAACATTTTCGCGCTATGATTTTCTACGATTTCAAAGCAGGATTACATCAAGAAGAATGCGTTCAACGGTTGCAATTAGCATTTGGTGATGAATCTCCAGCTCGTGCTACTGTATTCATATGGTTTAGAGAATTTAAAAGAGGTCGCAATTTTCTTCACCCAACCCTACAGGATGAAGAACACACAGGAAGGCCGCCGTCGGCAGTAATCCCGGATAATGTGTCTGCCATACGAAAAAGGTTAATGGATGATAATCGCTGTATCTATCAAATGATACAGAAGGAACTTAACATTGGATACGCAGCCATACACAAAATCATTCATGAATTACATATGAAAAATGTAGTTTGCCGTTGGGTTCCCCATAATCTAACTGAGCATCAAAAAGAGGAGCGTGTCAGAATCAGTAAAGAAACTCTTAATATGCTGAAACAACGATCCTGAAATCATTAAACTTTAAAAAAATTACTTGGGGAACATTAGGTAATTATTACAAAAATGGGATTTTTAGATAAATCCCCTATAATTACATAGTATTTTAAAAGCATGGTACTAAGTTAAAAAAAATGATTTTGAGACAGTTACATTGGTTTCTCATTTTGTATGTGTAAATAGTATGTGCTGAATGTAATAAATTTAAAAAATATTTTGAAACATTACAAAAAATTTATGTGAAACCAAAATCATCAAAGTATTCTGCGAAATTATTTACATATATAAAAACCATAAAACTCGGCATGTTCTGTGTGTTTCCTCAAATGAATAATTATAATTTCGGATCAAAGAAGAATATTTTGTAAGAGTATGTGTTAATTTTACCACTAGTCATCCTTGGTATTTATATAAGCTGATACCAGATGGGGAATCAGTCCCTCTGCAGCATCTTCTGCCATGAATATACTAAATGATCAACAAATAAGATGGTATTAATATGAGATATGGTAGAAGAGTTGTCATCCTAGAATATATTTCAAACGTGTGCCCTATTGGAGCTAGATTCGGTGACTTGCTAATTATCTTAGGGTGGGAGCAAACCACCGCGATGATTGGATGAAACACAATGCTGTCTAGGTAGTGAGATGATAGCCGCGTTCTGATGTTGTTATACGGTGTGACTGGCGTAGATAAAACGTGTTATCTGACATCAGATATTTTAAACCAATGAGAATTTTCTTGTATCTTCCATTTACGATCGACACTCAAATCTTTACTTATTTTTCATTGCTTATAAATATTTAATTTATCTGTAACACAAATTTGAGCAATTACATCTCCATCCTCAACAGTAAAAACAAGAATGAAAATTAATTTTGTTTAATTAATGGAATTTATATTACATTAATAGTTAATAGAATATATAATGTTTCAACGTTTTGATATCAAAATTTGAAATTAAGCTATTAAAAATGTTAATTTTTTAATGCAACAGCAATATAATAATTAAAGCAAATATTTAATTATATGAAAATTTGGCTTTATTTATTAGTCAATATAAATTTTTCACTCGTGTCCATAAATCAAGGATAATGCATGTTCAAGCAAAAAAAGAGAAGCAAAACAAATGTGACTTATTTGTTAAGTCTTATTTATTAAACAAAAGTTAAAGAGCTAAAAAGATGTTATGTGCTTGACATCATTAATAAAAATTGCGATTTTTACTCCTTGGAGCAAATTTCAAAACAGAACCTATTTATAAAAACCAATATAACATGGTTGGTATGATGGTTAATAAATAGTATGCACCCCAGACGATGCAATACAAGTAGTACAACGCCTAGGCATGCTGAGTATCAAATTATCGATTTTGTCGTGGGGAATATTACACCACTTATCAAACAATGCTCTCCAAAGCTCCGGTAGACATGGGAAGGAGTTGACGGGCTGTAATTCGTCAGCCAAGCATGTCTCACACTTGTTCTATTGGATTCAAGTCCGGTGAGTATTCTGGCCAGTCCATACGAGTGATATCCTCCTATTGAAGGCATTCGTCTACAATGTTTGCACGGTGAGGATGGGCTTTGTCATACATAAACAGAAATTCTGCACCCATGGCGCCCCGAAACAAACGTACACGTTCCAGAATGACATCCCGATATATGTTACCTGTTATGGTTACATTCTGAACATGCAGATTAGTTCTGGAACCCAGAATAATTTTTCCCCAAACGAGCAATCCTGCACCACCGTAACGGTGTCCTGATGCCCTCTCCTTATGAAAGTCTGCAAGAATCAGACTGAACGCTTAACTTGGACTCGTCGGAAAACATCACACAATACCACTGTTGCGGTGTCCACAATGCATGCTCTCTACTCCAGGCGACAGTGAGTTGCGGTAAGTAGAACACATGTGACAGGCCTACGAGCATATAGACCAATGTGCCCTAAGCGTCTGTATATGATCTACCTTGAAACTGTCGTGCCAGTAGCTTAAGAGAGTTGACGAGACACGTCTAATGCTGTGCTCCGTTTGTTTCTTTCGGAAGTAACTGCCAAATGTAGGAGGGTACGACAGACCGACCGTGTTTAATCGCATCCACCTCAGTGCATCACTTCACGTGATGACAGGCATATAGTGCGCATGGCAGTAACGGATCGCTCAGCACATTCAGTTTGTGACGGATCATCCAGTGTACCATGCGACCCCGTTTACAGCAGAGTGGTCTGTGCACAAGATGTACGTGCTTCGTCTACCCTGGACTCAAATCCACAAACGTCTCTGCCGCGAATGGTGCGATGAAAAAAGGATTTGGACGGCAGAATGAAATGAAATTGTCTTTACAGGCAAGTCACGCTTCTGCCTGCAATACCATAATGGTCGCATTCGAGTCTTGAGATACCGTGGTGAGAGGCTGATGAACAACTGCGTTATCCACCGGGTATTATGGTATGCGGCGATATTGGATATCACTTTCGCACTCCTCTAATACGCAGTTCCAAAATGATATTCTAAATTTTTGACGAGTTTTGTGAAAAAACTCAATCCTACTCAATGCGATCTATAAGTCTACGAGCATAAAGCTCCAAAACTGTTTCTGTCATATTACTAATCTAGTACGCACTGCCGATACTTTAAACAGCCACGCTACATCTCCAATGTGTTGTAGCCAGTTGCCCTTCCTTAACTCCAGGGCTTGCCCACAGCCATATTTCAACAAGATAATGTGTGACCACACGTGGCAAGCATTTACCAACGGTTCTTCGTCAATCGCCACATTGAATTGCTTCCCTGGCTGACTCGCTCTTTGGATCATTAGCCGATAGAAAACATGTGGTCCATGGTTGCTCAACAATTGACGCAGAATACATCACAAGATCAACTTTGGCAACGTGTGGAAGCTGCTTGGTCTGCTGTACCCCAAGAACACATTTAGACTCTGTGAATGAATGCCGAGGCGTGTGCACAGTGGTGGTCTCCAACAATCGCTACTACTCTGGCGTTTGGTTTTGGCAGGAGCCACACTTCACAGAAGTTTACATATTTAATCTTTTGATGATTGGTCAATATATTATCTACAAAATAAATTATGTTGTGATATCTGTTGTCTTTCTTGGTGTTGTGATTTGAGTGGCCAGCAGGATATTTAACTTCTTTTGTACTTTACGAAATAAGAACGGTCTTTAGAGCCCCTAAGCCATTGGTGGTCTACACTCTAAAAAAAAAACACTGTAATTTTACAGCAAAATGTGCTGGCGTTTTGGGCGCCAGTACAATATGCTGTAAATTTTACAGCATATTCGTAAAAGTTTTACGGTTCTTTTTAATGTAATTTTTACAGCACTTTTCACTGTAATTTTTACAGCACTTTTTACTTTAATTTTTACATCACTTTTAATTGTTATTTTTATATCACTTTTTACTGTTATTTTTACAGCACTTTTTATTGTTATTTTTACTGCACTTTTTATTGTTATTTTTACAGCACATTTTACTATGCATTTTGCTGCATATTCTACAAAACCTATTGCAATAGCTATTTATAGCTATCATCATGTTTTGTAAAGATAACAGTAGAGTATAAATCAATTTTGAATACACAATAGCTAGTTTCCTAATTATGGCCCAACTATTACAGCAATTTTTTATACGTATACAAAGCACAAAAACATAACTTATGTTATATTGCAGAAGATGTCATTTTTCAGAACATTTTGTGATCAATAATTTAACTTTCAATACCCAACGAGATAGTTTAACTTTCTTACTTCACAATCGTAACTTTAACAGAAGTTTGAATTTTTTTATTACATATTTTTTTAAAAAATTAAGAAATAACAGTTATATTGAATGGATACAAAGCTAAGCATAAAATTGTGTTTTGATATATCTGTGATTCTATAGATTTAGGATAAAAAGAAACCTGACAAAACATTCCATTTTATTAAAAATACCAAAGGGGAATTAGTTAATGATATATATGTATAGTATTTTAATTATACTGTAAAGACAATAAAAGTTTTCTTTTTGATATTGTTTAAAGTAATTGATTTTTTTCCATTATAATAAAAGCAAATAAAGATTCTGAGGAAAAAAAGCAATATAGTTGACAATACACAAATAATTGTAAAGAATTTTTTATTTACAATTTATATAATTATAGCCATTTAAAGTTGGATAAATTATTTAATAGTAACAAAAACACGTGCTTGGATTCCATCCTTGACATATTTTTTAGATTTCGTTCCCCGCGAGAGATTAAAGTTGAACAAGCACCAGAAAAAAATAGAAATCAGACACATGAATAACTTATTTGAAATTTCAAGAGCTGAATATTTCAGAGGAAAAGTTGTTTAATAGTTCAATAAAATAATTAGAACTTTTTATTGTTTCATATAATTGATTGAATTTCCCTAAAATATGCTTCTTTTAATAGTCAACAAATGGTTGTTACATTCATGCAATCACAATCATTTTGATGATAAAAATTATTTCGAGGGATTTTAGCAATTTCATGATAAGATTTTTTGGTAATGAAGGTCTCACTTCTTATGAAGATGATAAAATCTTTACTTCAATTAAATCATTCTAACTGATGTTTTCTATCTCGAAAAACTAATTTGTAATTGATATAATTAAAAGATATAGAATTTGTTTTATAAGGATTCATTTATATTACCGAAAATTATATCCTCTGAGAAACAAATCTTAACATTTCCAATGGGAACTGTGAATTACAATTTTTTAGAAATAAAGTGCAAAACATGAACCTTACAGTTGGCATAAAAAGTATTAGAACAGTAGTAAATTTTATGTTATCAAGGTAATAAAATGAAATATTTGTCACATAGTATTTATATTATGTAATACTTTTACATAATTACTCATGGAGTAAGAAACAAATATTTAAAATCAATAGAATTTAAAAAATTAAAATAAAAGGAGATTTGCATTGCAAAAAAAGTATTAGAACATCGGACTTCAATATTGAATCAAACATAAAATAAAATAACTAAAAATTCAAACGTGATACTAATACTTGGTATGTAGTTTTTTTGCTGAAATTACTGCATCCAGACGTCTTTGCATAGATTTCAGCAAATCTTTGGTGACGTTTGATGACATGCTGGTCCATGAATCTTGCAAAGCTTGCTTTACTTGTTTTTGGGAATTTTCTCACTTTTTCATCCAATAGATGCTACAAATGTTCTATAGGATTCAGGTCTGGGGACTGTGGAGGAGTTACCAATCTTCGGGGAGCATTATATAATAGCCATTCTTTGGTTTTGTTGGCAGTATGTTTGGAGTCTTGTCTTGTTGAAAAATGAATGTCTTCCCTAAAGCTAATTTCTTTGCACTATCTTGCAAATTATCTCGTAACACCTCAATTTATGACAAAGCTGTCATTTTATTATCAATGAAATGGAGATTTCCAATTCCATTGTAAGCCATATAGCCTTAGACCACGACATTCCCTCCTCTGTGCCTTATAGTTTTCTGTACATTTTGAGCCTGAAAAGCAGCTCCTTTTTTTCTCCAAACTGTGAGCACGTGTTTAGGTTTGAAAATTTCAACTTTACTCTCGTTGGAGAAAATAACGTTTTTCCAGAAATCTAATGATTTATTTTTATAAATTTTGACAAATTCTAGGCATTCCTTTCCATTGATTTCTGAAATAAAGCGCTTTTTCCTTGGCCTTCTTCCTTTTATACCAGCATTATGCTTTACATTTTTAACTGTTTGAGGTGTTACAACATTTCCTGAGATTGATTCAATATTTGCGGGCAACATCCTTGCACTTCCTGTCGGATACTGTAGGGCATCTTTAACCATTTGTCGTTTTTCTCTGACAGTTAGCTTGCTTGGTCTCCCTGATCTTGGCCTATTATCCACAACCCCAATTTCTTTTTTCTTTTTTAAAATGTTGTGAATTGCGCAAAGTGAAACATTCAATTTACTGGAAATTTCTCGAAATGTTTTGCCATTATTGTGCAGGTGAAAGATTTGTTCTCTCTTCGCAAGTGAAATCTCTTTTATTTTGGGTGCCATGGCAGGAAAAGTCCACGTAAGCTGAATTTCTACAAATTAGCAGCGAATGAGACAAGCGCCCTTGACATTGATACGGTTGAAAGTAACCTTGAAAGTTTAATGACGTCACCAGCGTTGTAATTTGCATGTTTCTGCTTCTGTTCTAATACTTTTTTTGCTATCCAAATTTTGTTATTTTTATTTTAATAATATTGTAATTATTTTTAAATTTTATTTTTTACCTAGTTATAATTTTCTAAGAAAATGTTATCATTTATAAACTGATTATACGATTTACTTGATTTTGTTAACTTGAAAACTACAAATTTCTCATTGTTCTAATACTTTTTTTGCTAACTGTATGGCCACATTTTAAAAATAACTTACAAAAGCGAATTTTAAGTTAAAAAATTAATTTTGTAGAGAATATGGAAACATTTCTTTTGCATACATATATACACAATTTAAAAATATTTCCATCGAAAATAAACAGAAAAATTAAAATGCTATAATGTGTCAAAGTAACAATAATTTATGAAATAACATTTTATAAAACATTTGCTTAAAACCGAATTTCTTTAACTCGTAAATAGTAACCTCAAAAGTGAAATATAAGTTGTCTTAGAGTGAGATCAAAGTTGTATTTCCCTCTAAAAAAACTTTAATTTCAATAAGAAATTATATGAAATAGTTCAAAATTAGGAAATATAAAAAAAATTGCTGTTCATTAACTCTGCATATTTACGGCATTATACGTACTTAAAGATAAATAAAGGAGAATACACAATTGAAGTGTTGTATCAAAAAAGATATATTTAACTAAAACAATTTATTTAGATTTTCTTAGAATTTTATATATTCATATGATTTATTTTAAATAGAATGTTAGCAGAGTAAATATTTGAAGAGGTCAATAAATGAAAAAATTTTTTGATTTTGAGTCAAAACATTTCAAATCTTATGAAATATATAAATACATACCATAAATTAATACACATGGTGTGCAAGGTAAGTCTATAATATCTACTGCATCCTGAGAAGATGTGGAAATCTAAAACCAATAAACAAATTCCTGATTTATTTATTTATGATTAATTTCTATATTCATTTCTAAATTTCTTATTTATAATTTACTAAGCAGTAATTTTTTTAAATAAAGTTTTGAATAATTTACTACAATACTTCTAAATATTTTTTCAAGTCTTCTCCGAAATATGCAGATAGAAGAACAATACACGCTCCAACATCTTCTTTTCCATTAATTCCTCAATAGTTAAAGATTGTGTTTAACAACCTCCAGGAGAAGTTTTTAAGAAATTAACAATTCTTTTAATTTTGTTAGCTGATGCAAAATTAAGTCTTTCATTTAAATCTACAGCAGTTAAACACTTAAAATAGTCCAAAATGCTTTGCTTTAAAAATAAGCAAGGCCATCTTTCTTTTAATGTGGAAATATCACTAGGTGTGTTAATATCTTTTTCTTTGAAATGGAAAAGTCTCTCATTAATTTTACAACCTCTTCAATTATAACATCAAAAAACACACTGCATTTTGGCTTCTTGTCCGACATTGATGAAACAAAACAATTAGACACACAATGAAAAAAATAGAAAATTTTTAAAATTACACATGCTTGCAAAAATTCTCTCTCTTCCAATACCTATTCCAGCTTTCAAATATGGCTGAAGTTGATATGAAGTGGCTTTACTCTGAATAGTCTTACTACTAAAAGTTATTTGTAATTATTCTATTTTTAAAACTTCCTTTACAAATCATACACTTTCTTTATATAAATTTTTATTTTCCCGAAACATAGATACATTTAAAAAAATTTTAAAATGTGTGACCATATTGGAAGGTAGTATTTAATGTGCACAGTAGTATTAGAAAAGTCTTGAGCACAATATATTTTAAATATGTTAACCAACAACAAATTACAAAGTTTTCACTCATGTATTTGTTTCTTAATTATAATTTTAAACTGGCTTTTCTTTTTATGAATTTCAGATTCCTTCATTAACATGTAAATAAATCATAAATAACACTACAAATTTTTCAATTTTTTAATAAAATAAAGTAAAATTTGCAGTAATAATGTAATTTTTTACAAAAATAAATGTGTTGCCTGAAATTTTGTTTTATAAATATCAAACAACCAACAAGATTTCTCAAACAGGCTTTTAATTAATGTTTTAATTAATAATATAAATTTAAAAAATTAATCATGGTTATAAAATAATAAACTTTACATTTTCTAAATAAATTACCTTAATTCGAATAGTACTTCCTAAAATGTATTTAAAAAAGGAATATTTCTTATATATATTTGTTATAAAATGATGATTTTAAAAAATAGATATTTTAAAAAAGTATTACATTTTTCATTGAAATGCATTTTTACATTTCATACAAATTCTAAACACAAGACCATTTATTCTAATAAATATCATTATTTGTATTATTATTTTATTGAAAGAATTTACAAACATTTATGCCTAAAAAAATTATTCTTTTAATGCATGTTACAAAATGGAATTGAATTAATGATCATAATTAGAATGCAATTTAAAGATCTGTATTGAAAAATAAACATTTTTTAGTAAAATTCTAATCAAAAAATTATTTAGAAAATATAAAAAAATGTATGTTATATTTAGTTAATATACAATAAATTTATATCATTTTACAATGAAAGAAAAATCAGGAATTTTCAACAACGAAATAAAATAGAAATTCCATTAATGTATTTAATAATATATATCTAAAAAAATATAACAATTGATGAATATTCAATTTTAATTTCGAAAGAAATATAGCTAAGCAATTTTTATAATAGTTGAAGAATTTAAATACAATTCTAATTTCGTCGAAAATGTGATAATTAAAATACTAATCAATTATCCTTACCAAACTACTATAAAATATTATAAATATTTATAAAAAGTAATTAAAAAATATTGACACTGAATTAATACAAGTGAATATTATCGTTTTTAAATTCAGCTTAGAATTTTTTGAAATGCTGTCAAATTTTTTAAGAATTTATATGTATCAATAGTTATCTTGCATCATAAGCAATAAGAGAAGTATATGTTACCTTATATTTGGTGATTAAATTTCAATAGAAATACAAATAAAAGAAAAATTACTCACAAAATATCACCAACTTCACCAAACGAAAACAAGTGCAAATAAATGGCGAAATTAATTTGATTCATTTGTCACAGGAACAGAAGAAACTTTTATCCCGCCAATTCAATGCGCATGCCCAGCAGCAAACGATTTTCTGCGGCTGAATTTTACAGTAAAATTTACTGTAATCATTAGTGTTCCTATGACAGCTATTTAAATAGCAGTGATTTTTACTGTATTTCTTCCGTTTTTTTTACAGTGTATGTAAATTAAATAAAATTAGTGAACTATTGAAGTCCGCAAAAATTTACAAATAACTGTTTTTAAAAAAATTAAAATTACCTCTATGAAGATTTATAACAAATTCCTCCTCTTCAATTGAAAATTTGCAATTTATTTCCATTTCGAATTTCTAGCACGATGTATGTGTCCTAATACCGAATTACCGTTCTGAAATTACAATTAAAGCTGTTGCGTTCTATGTTGCCAGATATTTCAAACCTGCTTGAAATCCAAAATAGTCGTGCGCTTGACGTAACTACGACATAATTGATATCATTTGTGGATATGTTTTACGCGCGACACTTAGATTATCGCTCAATTGCTCTCAGCCTTAAACTAAAGCATTGCAGCAAGGACTGCATAAAAATTGTATGTGGTTGAGCATTGTAGTGATTGCAAAGAGTAATACTTGAGCTAGTAATTTCGCTATGGTACCCACGAAACTTTAATATCTTGGAACAAGTAAAAAGTTCCATGAAATTGTTCTCAAGATTGTTTCACCAAGTGTCACGCTCTATCCTTTTCATTAGCAGATGGTAGACAGTATCTTTGACTTCAAATTCTATATAAAAGTATGCGATAGTGATTATGACGCAGAGAAAAAAATTCATTTTTTTCTCTGCGTTGAGTTGAAAGAATATTTCTCGATGAGAAACTCCATCCTGCTCGTTATCGATACCATTGCAAAGAATACTGCATTTAATAGGATAGCTTGATTTCACTTGATGCATGCTAAAAAGGAAATCACATGGACAAATTATAGATTGGAATAAATGTGGCTACATTGTATGATTTGTTGCGCTAGTGAATTTGCCTCTCAAGAACCACAGTAAAGACTGATTACGTCTTATCTGATCTATACCGTTGCTATGACTGAGAAATTATAATTTGTAGCTTCTGTCAGGAAACATGTTGATATGTTTTTATGACCAATAAGCTGATGTCAGAACTGTGAGACTCCTTTCGAAATAGGAATGCTGTTTGCAGTGGCTTCGAGTACTTTTTAAATATTAATAATGAATTTTCTCTCTTAAAACTTGTGTATCAAAAATGATTGTTCAGATTGAATTACTCATGAACTCCGAGTATTTTCTTTTAAATGCCTGCATTTTGCTCGAATTTCCAAACACATAAATGGGTTTTTAAATTTTAATAGTATGTCGAGTTTCATGTCTTTATTCAATTTTTTTTCTAAATTGATTATTTATTTTGCAAAGCATACATTCGTATAAAATATAAGGGTATCCCCCTCTTGGGGATCATTGCGACTTTTTTCGTCGCCAATTGGCGACAAAAAAAGTAGCAAATCAAAATAAGTAATAAGCGGCGTAAGAAACTGGGATTTTCCCCGATTTCGAATTGCTAGCCATAACATTACATAAAAAAACAATAACAACCATGTAAATAATCCCCCCCCCTCGATTTCAAATTGCTAAACATAAAAGAAAACAGTAATCGTATTGAGAATTAGTTAAAGATTCTATTTAAAACTATTTCAGAATTAAAATTAAAGGAAATAAAGCACAACAAAAATAACTACATTTAATAACATATAGTGAAATATAAATAAAATAATGAATTTCAGTGATTTAAGATAGAATGTTACAAATCATTACTACATAAAAGAGAAATCTCGAATAATTCCAAAAAATAGATCGATTCTATGATTTCATTTACTATTCGAAATTTAAATACTTAACATACAACTCTAGGAATTCAATGCCTGCAGAAAATTATTAAAATAAAATTCTTACTTTCGTTTTTCTTCCGGCGCTCAACATGCATACCAAAATCCAAAATGAATATAAAAGTCAGAGTTTAATTTCTGGCACGATATCCACAGTGAAATACAAAACGAATATAAAAGACAGGATTGAAATTCTGCACTATATCCACAGCGAAATAAAAATGTGAATATAAAAGACAATATTTATATTCCGCGCTACATCCGAAGTGAAAAATAATAAATATGAAAAAACAGAATTTAAATGGCCGCGCTTTAGATCCGATAAAAAAAACGAACGCTGCAAAAATACAAATTGTGCTAAAAATGTGAAGTAAAACTAAAAATGCTGTTGCCACTGGAAGAAGCAAATATATGACGTAAAAATGATGTAAAACACGAGTAAAACAAAATCTGGCAACTAAAAAATCTCAGAAGTAGCAAAAACTGAATTTGGCAACACTATAATAAAAACAAAGGGCGCTAGATCTGGCGAGAAATCACTTGGAGGGAAATATCATAATTACACCAAAATTTAATAAACTTCCAGTAAATTATATATATATATATATATATATATATATATATATATATATATATATATATATATATATATATATATATATATATATATATATATATATATATATATATATATATATATATATATATATATTTAGTAATGTCTGAAAATCAACCAAAATGAATGAAAATGAAAATCAACTTAGAAAATTCAATTCTTATTTCAAAGTTGAATTGGGCACAACAAGGTTAAGTTACCTACATTATGCAACCATATTCTCAATTTTAATAATAGTCGATATATAAATTTTGTCAGTTTCTGTGTGAAAGCTAGGAACGCATTTTCCACTGAAAGGCACAATCCTCGAAAGATGGCATGTTTTGCTTACGAGTATAAGTATTTGTGAAAACAAATTAATTGTATAGCAAAGTCAACTTTCAAAAAGAAAAAAAAAATGACAGAAAATGTGTGCAACTTTGAAGAGGAGAGATTAATAGATTTAATTTATTTTTAAATTTTTTAAAAAAACAGGCTTATATTTTGAAGTCACGATGTTTTTTCTCGAAAAAATTGACAATAAATAGATGCTTTCTGAAAAGAAAAGACAATTTGATCAAGTAAATGAATAATTAAATAAATAAAAATTTGTTTTCTTTCATATTTTTCGATTCTTGCTCTTCTTTTATAAAATAAAGCGGAATATTAGTTAGTGGTTTTTGATACGCATATATTGCAAAATAATTCACTATTCTAACGACTGTGTCTTTGGAAATAACAGTGTAAAAAATTTAATTCTCCGATTAAATATTTCTTTTGATTTTTATTTTTGTGTTAGCAAGAAAACAATGCAAAAAATTAAAACAAGAATATAATTACTCTTACTACAGCTAACTTTTTCATTACTTATGAAGAAAATTTTTTTTATCAGAAATTCAGTATACGAAGAATATTTTATGTAAATTTATATACAAAATATAAATTTTTCTAGTCATAAGAAATCAACTCAGTATCACTAAAAATTTTTAAATATTCATTTATTTTGGAATATGATACATATTTTTATTTACAATTTTAATTGAAAAATTTATCGTTAAATGTTATAGCTAAATGGAAATAAATAGAAAATAACCATGCAAACGGGTTGAGAAATCAAAAACCGCTAATACTACATTAGTCTTTTGTAAGGAAGTTTCATTGACATATAACGACAGCAAGATAGTGTTCATAAAACACAGAAATAGCAAGTGTAGGGAGAAAGAAATGGATTTTAAACTCTAATAAATCTCAATTCGGTTTAAATTGTGTGTATTCTTAAAAATAAACTCTGTTCATGTTCAATTTCTAAAATAATTGGACAAAAACATTTGATTCGACAGTAAAATACTGGAATTACATATATGCATACTTATTTACTCTTCCTCAAACAATCAGATTAGTAAAATGTAATTATTTTTATCTTATTTACTGGAGTTTAATGATATTGTGCGCAAATCATTCATGAGACCGATACTTAAGAAAAGGAATTCTAACTCGATCGTGAATTATGAAGCAAAATTCCATTCGATTCCAGATTTTGAATACAGCTTTTGAAGACTTCTGAGCTGAATATAATTATCATTGACTCAATTTTCCAGAATTACTTTTGTGCAGAAAATTAATGTTTTCTGAATTTTCCTGCATTTTGAAAGCAAACTTTTTTTCGACTAAAAATAATTAAAGTTCATAATTTCCGATCTCTCATGACTTTTATTTGAAATGTTAATTTGCATGTTCCTTATTTTCGAATTTCAAAATTTTTTTTTTACTCGGTTTCCCGTCTAACGAAATATTTCACACAAATTCCCAAATATTTTCCAGGACCATTTTATTGTGATAATTGCACGGCGCTCGACATCTCGTATAATCGTCGCAATTCCTGAAAAAATGAGGATTATAAATTCGTAGAAACGTATAAGAACGTCAGAACAGAATTCGAATTAATTATATTTAAGGAAATGTTTTTTAAAAATTGATTTAAAATCTTAATGCAATTTGATTTAATGAGAATTTTTATATTATATTTTAAATAGTTCAATTATTAATATATAATAGTATAAATGTCCAAAGTTATTTATACATGGTACTGAAAAATGCAAAGGAATAAAAAATATAGTTATAATTTTTCACGTATTTTTATCTTATAATTATTTTACTGTATATAGAATCAATTTTGATGATAATTAAAAGTATTTAAAAATAGGTTTTATTAACAAGTGTATAGATATTATTTCAATTGATATGAAGTAATAATACTCTCATATAAAGATTTAAATTAAGGAATGCATACACTCACATTGAGTAAATAACAATCGGGTGAAAGTTGATATCCGAATGATGTAACGTTTTATATAAATAATACTGTATATATATATATATATATATATATATATATATATATATATATGTTAAATATTATTATATAAATGCAATAATAATAAATAACATAGTTCAAAATATTGATAGTAACCCCAAAGATTAAATTGCCTTTAAGGGAATGTGATCTTTAAATAATTTTATTTCTTCTAAAACAGTTCAATTTTCGCTGTATGAAATTTTAAGATGGCATAATTTTCATTTGAGAGCTGATAATTTAAAATTTGAATTTATAAACTTCATTCTGATTGATGCCTTTAATACTCTCTGATTAAATTAATACTTAAACTTAGAGATTTCTAATCAATTTTTAACCTTGAAAATTTAGATAAAACCAGGTAATTAAAGAAAAAATTCCAATTCAGAATCAGTAAATATGAAAAATGAGCGAAGTAAGAAACGCAATTGCAGATATTAGATAATTCATTAACCAAAATATATTGTTTTCAGACACAAAAATATAAAAAATGAACTAATATAAAGTAAATTTACAAGATCATATTTTTAAAGTGACGCGACTGAATTAAAAGTGCGAAATATCTGTTATAAATTAAAATGTTTTCCTTTTATTCGCAAAATATTAAAGGTTTAAAAATGTAAAGAATTTAATGTCATAAAATGACAAAAAATGAAAATAATGGTTTAATGAGAAAACTTCATTTGCTAATTAATTTTAATTTACAAAATGCATATGTACTTTTTAAATTTTAAAATTTCTGTAACTAAATTGACAACAATAGATATGCATAATAGTACCAGCACCTATAAATTTTAATGTTTCAACCACAATAACTTTGTAGTCAGAATCATATATAGAGAGGTTTCAAATAAAACTCAATCTTACTCAATGCGAGCTATATAAGCCTATGAGCATTCAGTTCCAAAACAATTTTTTGTCGTAGCATAACCTAACCATTAATGTTTCACGGAATTTTTTTTAATCTTTATGGATGGAGTTTTCAATGTAAACAAAAACAAACCTCCGTTGACCGGAAGCCATCTCAAATACTTCCGGTTTTCTCTCTTCCCATTGAAAATCAATGCAATCGCAAAATTATTTCTTTAAATATTTTCAGGTATTTATTTCGGTTTTCGAAAATGTTTTTATTTTATACATTAAAATCATAATTTTTAATAAGAGTGCAATCAGTGGTGATCCCGTAAATTTTTTAAAATTTTTTTAATTTTTACTTAAATAATCCTGATAGATTACTATATTTCTCGGGGAATCGCTCTTATTGGCAATATTAGGATCAATTGTTGATAAATGATATATTGTAACCCGCATTCTAACTCTTGCTATTATTTATCTCAATTGTTAATCATTTTCTTCTTTAACTAATTTTTAATTTTATGCATTTATTCCAAAATTTCAGGAAATATATTTTGCGCTCGATTGAACTATAAATCATTTCAAATATTAAGCAAGATATTATTTATGCTTTCATTTATAGTATTATAAATTTTATTAAAACTTTCTTGATCATGCTAGAATATATGAATTGGTATCAATAATTAGTAGAACAAAATTGTTATGATGTGTTTATTTACTTGTTGTTTATTAATATTTTAAACAAATCTTGGTTTTTATTGCAATTAAAATTTAAGTCTTATTTTTAAGAGTTGATTTAATATATATCTAATTAAATTAAGGATTGTAAATCGGGTTCCATTGGAAATTTGAACATTTTCACTTGCGAAAGTAAATTTGTTCCAGCTCGCATATTGCAACCAAATGCTACGCAACAACTACAGCCTTTATTTGCTTTCTGCATTTCAAAAATTTTTATAGGATAATTACTTTTAAATGAATATTTCTCAAAAGCAATGGAAACTACGGAAAACAAGCACAATGGTATAAGAGAATAATGGAATAGTAAGAAGGAAGTCTCGTGCTGGAAGTTTTCTAGATCTCCACGGTAGTAGCGCCCTCTATTCTACGCTTTACAGAAACTTCCATCCATACTATTGATTTCAATTCTCTACACAATTCCCACAGCTATCTGCATGAAAACTTGAAATGTTAAGGAGTTGCTATATTTTAAAATTACATCAATAATCCCATGCTAGGATATTGTAATGATTTCGACGACGCGAGATGGCGCTGCGGAGGCAGCAAAACCAATTTTTAAAAAAAAAGGAGAGGATAGCGGGCTGTTCGGCTGGATTCGAAGGAAGGATTTTTAGAATCGCCCTGTTGAGAATGTTATGTGTGTGCACAGCGTATATATAAATTTAATTCAGCGTCATAACATTACGTTAACTAAATGTTATTTTCCAAATAGCTGTTAGGGGAAGCTAAAATTGATATTTACAATATATAAGAGCTAAAAATAATGAATAAATTTAATGAAAATAGTTAGATTAAAAAAGTTTCCTTAACGACTATTACGAATTAAATGCTTAATAGTTGTGTTCCAGAAATATTCATTTAGCAAAAAGAAAACAATAATAATATAAGTATAAGGAAGTAAAAGTGGGAGTACCCCACTTATATATATATATATATATATATATATATATATATATATATATATATATATATATATATATATATATATATATATATATATATATATAAGCATTTGTTTGGAGGAAATGGGAAAACTACTTACGCTTACGTTATACGTAGACTGTTACTTACTGTTTTTGCCAATTTTATTTGTGTCAGTTTACTCTCCAATGTCAGTTACTTATGCAAAAAATACCTTCAGAAACGAAAGACTGATTTTGTTTGAGTAGTGGTTGCACAATCAGGGACCATTCAAAGCAACTGCAATCTCTTTCGACAGTTTATCATTCAGATCTTCTTTTGTACGGATGTTGCCGTGGTACAGAGCGGATCTATCAGCAAGCACCTCTTCCTCTTTCCCGATCTTCGACACCACTCAGATCTGTTCGATGAAAATTCTAAGAAATTAAAAATAATTTCTGTACTTTCCTGTGTTATGCGAATTAGATTCAAATATCACCAATCTTTCAGTATATTTGGCGACAAATTAATAACATAAAAATAATCGCCCAACCAAATATTTACGATTTTCACACCCCTAATTTTAAAAAATGCTGTGTCTTCTTAAATTTCTTTTTAATTTTTGTCTTTTATTTGAAGTTTGTGAAATTAATTCTGGAGTTTTATAACTTTTTGGAATAATATTATTTATACGTATGCGAAATGTGTAGAAAATTTCACAAATCTCTTGATTATTTTAGGAAAAAATTTAGTGATGGAAGGATCAAGCCTGCATTTTGTTTTAAGAAATAATTTCTTAAACAGTACCATATATCACAAGTGAGCTAAGTGTTTCAGCGAGTGAATATATGATCCAAAATCAACTCAGAATGCTATCAGAAGGCACAGCAAGCGAACAAATGTTTACACACAATGGCCTTCTACCCCATTAATTTATCCACTGTACTTGTCTAAATTTTATTATAACCTTAAATATATAGAAAAAAAATAATAATACCTAGGTAACTAAAGTAAATCGAATGCACTGATTATGATTTGGATATATATATATATATATATATATATATATATATATATATATATATATATATATATATATATATATATATATAAGAGAGAGAGAAAGAGTTCACATGGACTTTTCATTATTTTCGTATTATATATTCTACACCTTGTTCTCTCTCAAAAAAAAAGAAACATTAATCTTAACAAATCATATAATTCATTTATATCATCGATATGAAATTCCGCGTAATACAAAAAATATCGAGGTTTAACGTTATTAATTTAATATTAAATGAAAAATTATAAAATGCGAAAAAAATCATGTTGAAAACACTCTATTTTTGTTTTAAAAACTATAAGAACCTTATTTATATGTAATACACATAACAGAACTTCAGTTATCCGAATCAATTGAGACCGGACCTCATTCGGATAATCAACAATTCAGATAATTGGATCTTTTCGAAAGAAAAGTTGATTTTTATTAATTATTGTACGGTGAAAATGGGAGAAAAAAACGACATATTTTTAAAGAAATAGAACTTCTAATCAAGTAATGTAAATCTAACACTTTTACATGCTGAGGTACTTACAAGTGCTGTACAATAATACAGTATTTATGTACAGAGCTGAAATGAAAGTCATTGATTGCTGAACATTTTAGTCAGAGTTTTGGTCTGTTTCACTGCCTTCATCCGTTTTTGTGCAGCCAAGTTGCGCATGCGCTTGGTAGTGAGAACATGTGGTCAGACTCGGGTTGATACTCTAACCTTTTTCGAAGCAATTTCAAAGCCGGCACATGTTTCACTAGTTGGTGGTCCAGTGTCTGCTTCAATTTGGACAGTCTTCTCAATCAGTAATCTTCTCAATCAGCACTTTAATATGTTTACCATCATTTGCAATTGGAAATCTAGGGTTTCACTCATAATCTCATCTCCTATGTCTTCAGCTCTGACTTCTGAACATCCGGAATTTTCCAAAGAACATTTCTGAATTCCTCAAGTGATGCGTCTCTCTCTCTCTCTTATCTTTCCTTTTCTTGAGCTTTTCCCTTTTCCTCTCATTTTCCTTCTCTTCTTTAGTCTAATTTATTTATTAATTCTTTATAATTCTAAAATTGATCCGGATAAGCGGAATTTGGATAATTGGAATCCTACTATATTTATATTTGATATATATATATATATATATATATATATATATATATATATATATATATATGTATATATATATATAATTATAAAAAAAAACAAGGAGAATAATATTTTATTTTGTTCTGTATGCTTAATAATTTACAATTAATTTTGGAATGCAAATATTACATGTAAAGGGGTGGTTCTTATGCATTAAAAAACAATTTTTTCAAACAAAACGTAATCCGGTGTTTGATTTGCTTACAAAATTATTCTCAATGGGAGCATCAATTTCTTAATTTCGCTTCTTCTATTTTT